>JABFEA020000119.1:21133701-21145838 GCA_019775915.2 Cyphomyrus plagiostoma | reverse complement strand
AGAACATGCAAACTCCACACACATGTGACCCAGGCGGAGACCGGAACCCGGGTCCCAGAGGTGTGAGGCAACAGTGTTAACCACAGCACCACCTTATTTAAAGAAATAGATGATAATTACTGAATTTCATGAATGCCATATCACGTGCAGCACGAGGCGTGGGGGGTTCATTTTATTATCAATAATAACAATAATTTCATCTTTGTTATTTTAGGTCTTTAGATTGTGAATCTCGGATGATATCTATAGAAATATTGAAATGAATAATTACAACTATAACATTAAGTTAAATTATATCCAATTTTGATGCCCAGTTGACCTCAGTAAGGTCCGGTTCATAATCTGTATATTTGAATGTGTAAATACGGTGCCTTACACGTCTTGGCATTAGGTAACATATTCTATTATTTTCCATTCAAGTTCAGCTCTGACATTCCTTTATTGACCAACACCTCTTCACTTGCCAATACAAAAGTGATATTTCTGGAAACTGCTTGACTTGAGCAATAAATGGTAGAACAGGAGCCAGTAGAGATAAAGCTTGGGGCAGGTCTTCATGGTGTTTATTATATTTGAGATGTGACACTGTGCATCGAGCATTTGAACACCTGACTTCATTGCTGTCATTGTAAACACCTGCATTAAGATGTTTGTTCTCAGTAAATACTGTATGCTTTTCTGTCGACTCCTTTTTGAACAATGTGCTGGACAAGTTCAAAAACCTCGGTGGACTTCCCAGCATTGCCGACAGAATGTCTGAAGGTCTCGCTGTCACAGGATGCTCAGCAAAGTACCTGACAGAATGAATCAGATGCACAGGTATTTTTCACAATTACCTGTTCTCCTTGTGTTGTTACTGGTTGAGTCAGGCAGTTTCCACTTTTCAAAGAAATAACTGACTTATTTAAAGAAATCCATCCATCCACCTTCCAAACCGCTTATCCTACTGGGTCGCGGGGGGTCCGGAGCCTATCCCAGAGGCAACGGGCACGAGACAGGAAACAACCCTGGATGGGGGGCCAGGACATCACAGGGCACATTCACACACCAACCACTCACACATGCACACCTACGGGCAATTTGGCAACTCCAATCAGCCTCAGCATGTTTTTGGACTGTGGGGGGAAACGGGAGTACCCAGAGGAAACCCCACGACGACACAGGGAGAACAAGCAAACTCCACACACATGAAACCAGGCGGAGACCAGAACCCGGGTCCCAAAGTTGTGAGGCAATAGTGCTAACCACTGCACCACCATGCCGCCCCCCAATTGCAATTATGTGTGCCTTCAATATACCGAGTTATGTCAATACTTTTTTAATATAAAAATTTTACGTACCTTTTTTGACTTATATCCATAGTATAAGAAGTATTATTTTAGTAAAAAGACGATTGTTTTAATTAATGGCGATCACAGGTCAATGATTATGCACTCGGTGCTGAAGCGTTTAATAGCGTTGAACTTTCATTGGTCGCCACCTTTACAAAACTTTTCTAAATTGAATGTGATTGGATAAATGTTAGTTCGGGTTGATTGGAGGGAGGAAGTAAAACTTCATTACTGGACATTTTTATTTAACCGCCATGTACGTGCAATAAGTAAGAAGGTCCAAGGGAAGGCAAAGACATCACAATACACGTACCGTGCAGGCAAAATGACAAGAGTTTATTATACACTGTTGTACAGTAGTTCATAGCAAAACGGTCGGTCATTCGTGAAAATACCTAGCACGATCCTGAAATGCGGTATCTGGCTGGCAGTGCTATAAGTACGTACAGCTTTGTCGCCGAGTCATCAAACGCTCCACCTTCTGTTAACATGAGAAACACGAGCCTGAGCACTATACGGCGATCATGTAAATGCATAAACTAAGAGGTATAACTCAGAAGAAGTAACGGTACAGACCATTTTTAAACGGCACAAACTATTGAGACCAGTTCGGAGTCACGTGATCATATAAATGTGAAGCATCACAAAGGACAGTTTTAAAGGCACAAACGCCGCACACACGATTGCGATCAATCTGGTGGAAATCAGACGCAAATGGGGGGGGGGGGGGCTTCTTCACGCTGATGACGGATCCATGTAAACAAACATTTATATCTCATAAATTAAGACAGCACAAACAAATTTTTTAAGGGCACAATCCGGCACATACGATTGAGTCCAGTTTGGTTGAAATCTGAATCATATGGGGGGCCAACTTCACGCAGATCTGTGACCTAAAGTCAAAACAGATTGAACTTAAGGAAGAAAAAGAACAGTATTTCCATTCCTTTAAGTCGATTTCTTGCCCTTAATTCACACAATTCAATCTAAGCACGTTTGCTGTTTCACAGGTTGGTGTTATATCAAAGGAGGTGGATAATCCCAAAATGGGCATGTGATCTAATTGGTCCATACTTGGACACCTCCTGTTTAGGGTGGAGTTACCAATTTTGGGGGTCAGAGGCCTGTTGGCAATAATTTATCCCAGACTTTATGCTTTGCGTGCTGTGCTCCAGTAGGGTGGTGGCTGAGCATCCATTCTTTGTTTGTTAGCATGCTTGGTTTAAACCATTTGGAAGTTCTGAATTTAGTTTGTTAATCCAGTCTTGAAATGTGAAGGGGACACCGGACCCCAAGTGATGAAATGTGTCATTAGATAAGTTTTGATTTTTTCTTTTGAGCCCCTGCAGGCACTAATAATTATCAGGCACTTAGTACTACTGCTGAGGTTTCGATGTCTGTTTTAGGACTTAACAATCCCTTTGGGTCATGAAGATATGAATGAATCACTTCCAGTGGTTTTTTTTTATACCATTGTACCGCTGCCCTAATTGTAAGGCCTGATAGAGTTAATGCTTAACCATAAACACACTGGTGACTCTGCCAAACTCTGTCAGATTGTCAGCTTCACTGAAAGTTTAACTGTGCAGTAATTCTGTCATGTGTGAGATATACATGTCATTATAGTAAGGGCAGCATCTTCAGAACTGGTGAGGCCATCTACTGTGACGGCACCTTCATCAAATCTGGTGGTCATGCTGTAGCTGCTGTTCATGTTCAGGTGGTAACGGAATCAATTTATGAACCGCTCTGAAAAACCGTGAGTGTACGGCTCCTTCACACCCAGAGTCATCCTATAATCCTAAGAGGAGCCCAGAGCCTGCAGGAGACCAACAGTTGATTTGTGTTTTCACAAAATTTATACATAACTGTTACATTTGTATTCATGTATGAGAGTAAAGAACCGCTAAATCAGCATTGTTACAAAGCTTATAAAATTATAAAATGCTGAATTAACAACAGATGGGTGTGCTGGAGAAATGGCAGCATGTTTTCCTTAAAGTTTAGGTGTCATCATTGTCATCATCTTCTCCATCTTGATGGCAAGAGTCATATCACCCTTAATCTTCAGCTTTCCAGACATAAATGCCATCGTTGGCTTCAGTTGACCTGTTAGGAAAAGGCACAATCCAAGCCCTTATAATTAAATCTGAGGACGCATACAACTAACATGCAGGCATTGTTTTTATATATGCAGTCCATCCATCTTGGGGATGCTAGTTTTCTATTTTAAATAATCTGCGCAATAACATGGCACTTGCTTGACAGATATTGTGCACTTAAAACAGGTGTGGATAACAAGGGACTGAAATCACCCATACTTCTATTCCTGTCCATGTTCCACCCCATACACTGTCAGGGAAAAAAGAAGTACCAATTTGTACCTTTGATGATTACTTGTCACTAGGGCTGTACTTTCAAGGTTTCCCAAGCTGTAGGTAAATGTACGTTTTAAGGTACAGAAATAGACTCTGAGAAACATTTTTGTACCACTGGGGGTACATTACTGTTTGTTCTGTGGGAAGCCAAGGCTGTATCCCTTGTCTGACCGCATGCTCAGACACGTCGCAGGGTGCCACTGATGGCCTCCATCTTCCTTGCTCCATCACAGCCCACCTTTGAACATCTTGATGAAGTCCACGCCGTCCAAGGTCATGATGACATCCGCCTCCCCGTTCGGAGGCTCCCCAAAGCCTGCGCTTCCCGGACCGTTCTTCAGGTCGATGTACCACACGCCGGCATCGTCTCCTGAGGACGACAAGCCCCGCCTGCCGTGAGCCAGCAGTATGTGGCTGCGGCTACGGCTACAGCTGCCGGGCTGAATACGTGACTCAAGCAGCCACTCACCAGTGATGTTAAACTTGTAAACTCCCTGCGTCGTTTTAATGACATCGGGGCTCAGGATTCGTTGAATGGCTTTGAAGGTGTCAGCAATGGGTCCGCTTGCCATGCCTCCTGCACCTCCCTGTTCACCCTTAGTTCCTGTAGGAACCACAGTGAATGATTACAGCATGGATCTTCTTCAATCATGAATTATAATAACAGATAATTATAATTGATACTTTTATTGATCCCCGTGGGGAAATAGTCTTTTTTACGCCTCCCTCGACTTGCCCTTTGTAGAGGAAGCTATCCACGAAAGGCAGCCACCTGTAGTGGCGCCCAGGGAGCTGGGGGTTAAGGGCCTGGCTCAAGTAACCGCAGACATGCGGAGGCTGGGTTTGAACCAACGACCTTCTGATTACAGGCACACAGGCTTAGCCCACTGAGCCACACACTTCCCCATGGAATGACAGCGATTCAAGGACTGACACTACATTCCCTCCCATTTCCCACTCTGTCCACCATTCTTGTGATCAGAGAGTGCCTACAGCCCATGCAAAATTCATACTATTTAAAGAAACCATTCTCCTCAAAGGAATCCTTAAGGTCACTATAAGGTTTATCCTGATTATTCACAGTAACTATGGGTGACAGTTTGCCTCCGTTCTCACCCTCATCCACCATTTGCTTCTTAACTTCTTCTGGGTCGCTGTCCAGGAAAAAATCAGGGAGTAGAGGATGTCCTGTTCAAACACACAGAATCAGTTCACTGTCATCCATCCATGTGACAGATGAACCAAACTCACGGTTAAGCACGTTTGCAGTCTGCACACTGCAGTCAGGCAAAAATGCAGACCAATGAGACTAAATGCCTTATTTGCCATTTGCACAAGTACAGATACATTGGAATGCATCTTTTTGCTTATCCCATCATGCTCTCCTTTGAGACATAGACATACATATTATGTCTACATTTCAGGACTAGGCCATTTACCCAGAATCCAAAACTACAAAGTAGGATTAAGGATCTAGCTCAAGAGTCTAAGGAAGACGTGACTATTCTGCTGAGGAGAGGATTCATACCAATGACCTTCTGATCACAGGCAGATGCAGACACTGCCCCCTGGAGGAAGAGCGGTTCATGCTGGTGTACCGTAGTGTAGCCAGCAATCACCAGCATTGCATAGCCAGTCTGGCAGCTTATGGGAAACTAGATACTGAACGAACCCAATGCCCAGATAAACGTTCACACAATTGCACACACCACCACTCCGCTTAAGCGATCACACACCTGGAACAACAGCATATGTGTCAAAGTCAGAGATTCCTTCCGCTCTCAGTATGTCTTCGTCGATGGTGAAATTGCCCGTGTAGGTGGTGGGCTTATTCAGGATAGAGTAGGCCGCGTCTGCCATGATGTCCACTTTCCTGCACTGCTTACTGATGCCAGAGCCTCCCAGCATGTCCATGGCTGCCGTCTGAATGGCTGGGAGAGAAAGACAGCCATCAGCCAATGGGAACGCAAGCAGAAATGTTAAATGGAAACGCTCTGGGGCTGCTAAATGTTTAGCCTTTTTTTTTTTTTTTTATTCTTTTTTCACCGACGACATCTGTGCGCTTTAAGGTTACAGCAACCAAATTCCGTCTCCTGAACAATAACCCATTTACCTGTTTTGGGCCACAAGGCATTGACTGCGATAGACCCCCTGAATTCCTCAGCCATTCCCAGAACGCACATGGACATGCCATATTTGGCCATGGTGTATGCTGCAGAGGACAGAGATGGGGAAGAGCCATCAAGCAGATGGCTTACATCATACTCAGAGCCACTCGCCTCATGATCCTTTGTCATTTTAGTGAAGTTGTCTTTTATTGAATGTCACCCTGTTCTAGAATCCGCTGAAAAGTGATTAATCTCACTTCTATGCAATGCAACTTACCTGTGTGATTTTTAAACCAGATGGGATTCAGATTGAGTGGAGGGCTTAAGTTGAGGATGTGAGGGTTTCGACTCTTCAGGAGGTATGGGATACACAGCTTGGAGCTGAGAAAGAGACGACCCCATTGGTATTAGGAGGACAATGATAGGAGCGTAACACCGTCTGGCTCGGGGACAGGCTACCCGATCCCGACATTCCAGTATCCAGCAGGTCTTCCATTCTACTTGGTCTCTGATGAACCACACTTAATGTCAGACAGATAGTAACTCATCAGTTAGGTTTGAAAATCTGCTGGATACCAGCACTACAGGATCAGGGTTGCCTATCCCTGGTTGCTGCATTCCAGTCAGCCATACTATTAGTCAAATGCTATGTAACCCCCTCCCAACAAGTTTAGGATAATGATGTCACACCGTACACAGGCCATCATTTAAACTTTTGTACTTTATGCTTTCACATTTAAAACTTTAACATTTTGTTTCTAGTTTGTGGCCTATCCTGGGTTATTCCCTGCTTTGCACCCATAGCTTCTGGACCTGAACTTCCCACCTCCAGACAATGCCAAGATGCTAATAAAATGAACAGCGAGTTGAGATGATCTATGTTCAGTAGGTGTTTCACCCACGTCAGGTAAGTTCCTCTCAGGTTGATGCCCAGCATCAGGTCCACTTTCTTCATTGGTGTCTCCACAGTGCCAGTTAAATTTATGGCGCTTGCATTGTTTACCAAGATGTCAATACCTTGGAAAAACAAACACAAAAAGCAGAGGAAAAAAATGTTACTGAACAGTGTTGCCAATTTAATGAGCTATAACATCATAAGTAAATTAGGCTACACTGAACGTGAACACAGTGCACCTCCAAATGTCTTTACTGCTTGCTCCACTGCATCGCTGACCTGCTTTTCATCCCTGATATCCACAATACAGGGCAAGGCTTTACCACCAGCTGCCTGAACTGCAAAGAGGAGAGGGTACAGGAGCCACTGTAATGCGAGTTACTCTGATAAACACAACCACAGATTAAGCCTAAAACATCTCAAATGTATTTGCAAAAATATTCAATATGTTTCTCATTAAATATACCATAGTATGACTACGTCTCTCTTCTCAAACTTATGTCACGTCTGTGTAAATGAAAACGGGATTTTGTAAAATGGTATGTTTTTGAGTCAAACATGGTGTTCTTGGTGCCCTCTCAGCCTAACACATGCAGGCAGGAATGAAAGGCCCGACTTTCTTCTGCAGCAGTGTAGATGGTCCCAGGAAGTTTGGGATGCGGCTGGGCAGTTTTGGCAGCGATCACCACGTTGGCACCATCTCGGGCAGCTTTCAAGGCGATGGCCTTCCCGATGCCACGGCTGGCCCCGGTAATGAACAGAGTGCGACCTGCGAGCTTTCTGAAATACAGGCACCAAAACCAGAACTCACTTCAGCCCGTAAAAACATACGCAGTGCAAAACCGTAAGAATTAAGTTAACCAATACAAAGGTACTGACTAGCGTAAAATAAAAATACACAGTGGCACTACAGTTTTTAACGCTGTTACTATACAAAGAGGTTAATGAAGATGTTACAGTGCACGTTACTCGGATAAAACTATACATAATTAGTTAAATAACTTTTTGTCCACTTTTCTTAAGACGAAGGCAAATGACACAAGACCAACTTACCCCGTATTCGGCAACATATTTAGATCTTATTAAAAGTGGCGTCAGTTGTCATGCAGCAGAAAAGTCCAAATGCAAGTCTACAGTGCTACAGCTCACAGACTGACCCTTCACCTCAATAACAAGACTTGACCTGCGCTACGAGGACGCAGGCGCGCTCCCGGCTGCTTTCCCTACGCTCGGCTTTCCGGAAGTTTGAACGTAGACTCACCCGGAAAAGGCAACAGAGCCTGGTGGGAAACGACTATAACCTACCTGGTGTAAAATCTGATGGCACCATCTAGCGTCTGGAATGGGTCCTTCACTGAAACATAGAGCTAACCGTGAGCTATGTTCCGTGAAGGTGCTGCCCGTCAGCACAAATAAATAACCCATCGTATTTAGCTAGTGCTACGTTTGTGCTGTTTTGTGCCGCAAAAAATAAGATTTGTGCTCCTTCCATTTTCAAGATAATACCAATTATTTTTCTCCGGATGATGACGTCACGCAGCCTAACCCGCATACATAACAGCGAACGGACGCAAGCCGGGCTGGTTATTTAGTGCCGCGTTTCTACTCGTTTGTGACGCTACTTTATCTCGCTATACAAATGCCGAGGCTACCAAAAGTTCCCAAGGAGAAGATTGTTCAAATCATTTTAGAGAAAGGGTCAGAAATAGTGAAATATGGCAGAATCACTGTGCCATCAGACAAAGTGTGGAAGGAACTTAGTCAAAACCTGAATGGTGTTATATCCTCCAAGGCTCTTTACACATTAGTGAAAAGAAATGGGTATAATATCTGCCAGGACCTTGGTGTGGAATATGTGCAGACAAAGCAGGAGCCCGACCAGGAAGAATCGGATGAAACAGATGACAGCAGCGAGCAAGAATATTTTGAGGTACTCTTTCTCGCCTGAGTATTTCAAACTTTTTTGAGCCATGGCACATTTTTTACACTGAAAAATGCCACGGCACACCACCATCCAAAAATGTTACAAAATGACACTCTGTAGCTTAGTAATGAGAAAATAGTCTGTCAATTTATTTATACTCACTCAGCGTGAAACCTGAGCCTGTTTAGATGAACACAAAGCTGATATTCTGGTAGGAGTTGAAGACAGAGTGACACACGAAGCTCTTCCTGAACAGCTCTCAGTCTCAGTTTTAAGTTTTTATATGAATCAGGCTAGAAAAACTCAGCTCACACAGATATGTCTTGAAAAATGGGAGTAATGTTGAAATATTTGTTTGTTTAGAATACATCACTATTACGGCGCAGACATTCGACAATGGCATATTATTTGCAAATAATTTTCAAAAGTTTTTTTAGACCAATTAACTGAAATTAGGTAATTTCCCACGGCACACTCGTTGAAAATTACTGTACTAGAACCTGTACCTTAGTAGCAGGTGTGGTGCTTGGACTCGTATGATCAATTAAGACACCGAGTACCCAAAAAATATCCATGCATGTACGTGGGTTTTCAAGAGGGCAATTAAGGTGTTCCAGTCCGGTACACAATACATATTTACGGCAGATATAAAGAACGCGAAATAAGATTATTCACTGTGGAAAAACACGTTAGCCAAACGTCCGTAATTTATCACCTTGTGACAATTGCTGTTCAGCGTTTTACAAATCGTGGGTGGGGCTTTTGTTTAACAAACCTTTAGCGATCTTAAGCAAGAAACCTGTTCTCGATATTGTAAGATATCTGGTGAATTACTAGTTTTTGGAGTGACAGTAAGGGGATACTTTTTATGTTTTTACGTATGCAATGTACATAAACTGTTAGGGGAGGGGGGTGACGATTTCGCTCGGAGAAAAATAATTGCTATTACAAAATGAAAGCAGCACAAATCTCACAAAACTGAACACACGAAGCAGTGAACAAACACAATGGACTTTTATTTGCGCTGATTGTGTGGGGCAGGGGGTCAGCTTCACCGAGCAGACGCAGCGACAGTGATACCTGCGAATTATGTAGATTACAAAAATATGCTAAAATCCATCTCTTTTTCCAAATGTTTTTTTTCTTGATGTATAGTTTTTTTATTTTAGAAAAACATCTGGGATTTTGGCAAACATTGACCTATGTGATGTAACGTTATATTTCGTACAAGATACTGTTATTTTTTATTGCACACTGATATAAATATGCCTATGGCGTTCCCATTTAGCGTCATATTCGGGCGACGCAATAGTCACTGTCAAAATAAAAGCCCCACATCATTGTTCTGGTAATAACACCGGGGCTGCTGCTCGGCTGAAGGCTGTATCCCTAATCCTTAGCACAGACCCATGAAAAATCAATATGGGAGGGGGGTTCTGTGTACCTTGAATACCCGTATTTCCGGTTTGTGCGGAAGTGGTCGTGGGCACAAGAGGAATTATTTATTTGAAGAATGGCGAAAAGGCAGACAGCCAAGCAGGTAAAGGGTAAATCGTCTGGATGCGGTCAAAATGAGAGCTTCCTGTTTGTAATCAAAAGCGTGCTTGGTTAGCAGGGTCCCCGAGGGCTGATAACTATCCCCTTGGTATTTATTTTTTTCGGGTATCAATGAAGCGTCCCTTTTCCCTGTCAGCCTGCAGCCGTGTTATATAGTAACCAGCTAGTCGCTCTGCGTGGTGCATTAACACTGCCGGATTTAACGAAATAAGTTTCATTATTGATCCTGTAACCTCAATATAGGTTTATTTATGGGGATTATGCGTCGCGTAATTTTACTAAATTGAAATTGAATATATATATATAATATAGTTTTTATTGTGCATTTCCGAAGGGCGGAGATCTGAATCATTTGATTAGTGGTACCGTTTTATTTAACGGTTAAAGGAGATCACAAGTTTTCCTTTTGATTGGTGACTCATTGATTAGTACTTCAGTCTCACGTCTCCGGGGCTGCGGCTCCATTCCCGCCTCTAGGTGTGTAAGAGGCCATGATTTCAGTTCTCCCAGGTACTTGGTTTAAGAATTACTGATTCTGATTGGCCTCAGAGGCATCACACCTGGCTCACAGGTAAAGGAAGTCTGGAAAATCAGCACTGCTGGACCCTTGAGGACTTTGATTCGAATAACCCTGGACTATACTGTCTACATTGCCTTATAGGTTACAAACATGGTAATTATGATATTAAGCAGCGCCATCTAGTGTTAAGTATTGAATCATTAGGATATTGCAGCATGTATTTCGATATAATAGTAACATGCTGTGGAGAACTGATGTGCGTGAACTTAAGTGTTCAGTGACAAACTCCTGTTTCAGGGAGCTGAGACCACCATGGATGACTACTTGCAAACTTCTGCTGAAGATTTATCCAAACTGGTGAGCTGGGCGCACAGCCATGGTACCATCTGCACTGTCATTCCTGGGCTAAAGCACTTGCTGAGTGGGGGGTCCCAAGGCCACCTTACAGCCATGTGGGGGTGCAGCGCAGGGCATGCCTACCACTGGGCTTTGATGGCTGCTTGCGGCTCCAGGTCGAAGGAGTCTGCTTCTGAGCAGGACGGCCATCATGGGGGTGTATCTGGTATGCCTCCTGGCTCTGGGGAGAGGATTCTAGGCAGGGCCTCCAAAGTGGAAACTCACTGTGTGCAAGTGAGTGAATCCTGTGACATTTCGAACTGCAGCGACCCGTCCGAGATGGACGACAACGCGGAGGAGTACAGCAGCGCGCTCCTTGACGCAGCCTGTGAGTCCTCTGCCACGGATGAGGATGGCGATTACGAGCGTCAGCTGCACTATACGGCCAGAAAGAGGGGAAGCTGTAAGCTGTCGCAGGGGCAGGCAGGCTTCCAAAGGTCAGAGGAGGGACTGTGGGATTCGGGGGTGAAAAAAATTAAGCAAGAGATGCCTGAAGACTATTACACTGTGCTGGGCGCCCAGCTGACTGGGTCGTGTGACAGCGGCCCATCGTCACTTTCTGTGTCCCGGTTGGGTCGACAGGTTGCCCTGTCCCATCCACCAGGCAGGACGTCCCTTCTACACATGGGCAGTCACAAGCCCCCGGTCACCGATCAGAACGCAGAGTCCCCTTCGCATTCGCCACTCCCTACGGCTGCAGCCAAAGCCCCTTGCGGGCTGGCACCCTGCGGACAAAGTAGGTCGCTGGGGAACGTGGCACCTCCTAGCCCGGTGGATGCTCTCCAGAGGCTGGACCCAGGCCCCAGTTCGGGATGCAGTGAGGCGGCACGCAGTCCCCTCTCAGCCATGCAGCTGGGCGGCCACGGGGAGCTGATGGAGACTGTGTCGGGTGAGGATCTGATGAAGTGCGACGGGGCATCCCTGCCATACGGAGACGCTGAGCCCTCCTCGGCCATCTCCAACCCGGAGCTGGACGTGAGCGTGGACCCCAGCGCAGAAACTTCTGGTAAACGCCACTCTTGTGGTTT
>JABFEA020000119.1:21105978-21131061 GCA_019775915.2 Cyphomyrus plagiostoma | reverse complement strand
CACACACACACACACACACACACACACACACACACACACACACACACACACACACTTCACGATCAATAGCCTAGCTTAAAGTCACTAGCGGTGAATGGACACTGCAATTATTAGTAAATGCATATAAAGACATATTAATATTAAAGTTTCAGGGTGTACATAACATGTCTGTATTATTTTGGTTTATCCATGCCGTCAGGTTGCAGCAGATGGCAAGTGGGAAAATGTAGTGTGATTGCAGAAATACTGCAAGGGAATGCAAAAGTATTTCCAAGAACATATTCCCGCTCTGACATTTTAGGGGCTCCGTAGACGGCAAACGACAAAATCACAGCAAACTCTCTAATCGGCTACTGTGACTCTTTCAAATTGAAGTGGGTTAATTATAGCTTGAATACGAATCGTTCACATCACGTTCAAACGAATGTTCGAATATGGTTAGAAAGTGACAGCCCTATTTAGGGCACAGACCACGTAGTCATAAGCGATTACTGCTTCAAGCTGGTGGGGAGTGTCTTCCAAGTAGATGTCCAAAATGCATCAGGAAAGCATTTTAGCTCTAGAGTTATTCTTAAAATTCATTTGTGGAATGAAATACCCTAAGAAACTCATTAACAAAAATCTTTGTCAGTGTTTTGGTACACCACAGGGAAAATGATCCTTAAGATTCAAAATATTTTTTCCAGTTCCACATTGGTGACTGCATGTGCATTTTATTTAAAATGTTGGAATAACTGTGGATTAACAGGGAAGTGAAGCACGACTTGCCATGGCAATGATACATTTGGTGAGCTAACTACCTAATCAAAGGTGGCATTCAGCTGTACTACTGTTCTTTCTGCAGTGAAGAACGTGGTGGGTGTCATCGCGAGGTACATGACCGCGCTTCAGGAGTTCCGACGCAGCGTTTCCATGAGGGTAGCCTTCGATAGGGTCGGAGTGGATCGTAATACCATCTCCAGAACTGCCGCCATTGCCGAGCTTAGCTTGGCCGCCCCAGAGGTCTTCCACTCTCTGGCCCCCTGGGACGAAAAGGAGGAGACACTGGCTCACTATGCCATAAGGTGCCGACAGGCTATGGACGACAACATAAAAGCTAAGATTAAAGCTATGAAGGCTAATGGAGACCTTTTGCCTATTGTTAGTAAATGAATGCATTCTGTACCCTCCATTTTTGTTTTAACGCATGCTATAAAATTTCTAGTGCCTATTTTTATTGCTATATTGTCATTTTTAAAACAGTAATGTGAATTTTATAGCAATAAAATTAGTGCTTTTAGATTGGTTTCTCATAATGTCATTACTTTATTTAAATTGTAATGCTGTTTTTCCTCACCCCAAATTTGGATGGACTGTGACCTGAAAATGTTAATGCATTTTGTCAAATGGTCAGTTACCTGGCATCAGGGGCGGACTGGCTGTTTGGAAGATTCGGAATTTTCCCAGTGGGCTGGTCTTGAGGGCCGGACTTCATATCCAGACTCTGGCATTATATCCCCTCTCTAGCCTAGCAGGAGAGCCCAGTCCATCGGCTGATCAGTGTGTGCTTGCGGGTCGATGGTATTAGATGATTAATGAATAACACTTTATTTCATTGGTGGCCCCTGGTTGATCACGATTGGCAAAATATACCACGGGAACCCCCCTCCCCAGTCCACCCCTGCCTGGCATGTTACTCACAGTATGAAATGCTTTCACTCGTCTGACCAAGTCGTTTAAAAAGCTGTTTTTCCTCAGACTACCACCACTAAAGGAGTGTCATAGATTTGTTTTGTAGTTATCTGCATCTATGTCCTTTTGTAAAGCGCAAAACATTAAAACGTATTCCAAGCACGAGGTTTGTGTGCATATTAAGGTGATGTGTAACCGTGCCATTGATTGTAAAAGCAACATGGAAACCAGCAAGTTGTTTCCAGATGCGATCCTCTTGGATAAAGTCAGACACAATGTACTCCCTATCCTCCTCCAGGATGATTTCATATCGAAACTACTGCTGTCCAGTTTCCTCAAGCTCAGCCATAGAAAATGAACTCTTTCATTTATATTTAATTGACAGCTGGACTAAGCTAGCCAGATGGCATATTACCATATCATGTAACAGGATGTTGACTTCTCTTATTCCGGTTCTCTCCTGTCTGCACTAATACGCTGCTTATCTGTACTTCATGTTGGGAATTATTGGTGCTTTAAAAAATGCATTCACTTTGACACCTTCACATTCACCTGCCAGCAGAGCTCGTTTTGTTTTCTCTACAGTAGGGGTTTCCGAGCTTTCGATATCCGCAGGCCAGTCCACGTCGGTAAAACAGCCGGGGGTGTAACAGTCTTTTTTTTTTTTTCAGAAGCATGCAGAACGTGTGAATGTGAGGGGTTGTGAAAAATTGAAATATTGTTCGTCTGCCAAAGTCAACCAAACCCTCCACAGAACCCAGCTTCTGTGACTCAATGGAATAGTGACCATGCACCAATACCCATGGTTGTGAACCCCTGCTTCACAGGGTCCAACAGAAAAGATGCATTTCATGTTAGTCTACTACACAGCACGTACTAGCTCGTTTGTACACACAGTACGGCTACAGATGAGTCCCCCCACCCCTATAAGCAGAAAGCATCACAGTGACACATATATTGATTTTTGTTTAATGGTTTCCATTTTGTACAAAAGGGTATCACTAAAAGATACTAGCTTTTTCTGAACCACAAACATCCTGTTTACAATTCAAAGTCATTTTACAGATATTCAAAACATGAAGCTATACAGCACTGATCGAGCCTTAGTTCGGGTTCACTGGGTGGACTGAGGGACTTGTCGATATTGCTTGTCACTCAAATGCTAGAAAAATACATGGCTTGAAACTTAAAAGTGTTAATTAAAAACATACTGGGTACAAGACGGTAACCTTCAGTGCAGACAACTTTGGTAGTGACGTCTTCACTGAACCATGTGCAGGTACAAACACAGACACTGGGGGGACGACCAGGCCTTTTGGGGACAATTACAAAACTGGGTCCCAAAAAGCAAGTAACAGGATTACAAAATGAAAAAGTCTCTTCAAATGTGTCTCCCGGAAACTAACCAGCATTATTTCACGTTTTTGGTTGGCTTTAATCATTTTGTTACACTGCATGCATGATACACAGTCTTCGGGTTCCCAAAGGACAACAAACGATAAGAAATTAAAACGGCACAATCTGTAGAGAAGGTACAGGGCCGCCTATCTGCGGTAGCGGCCTCGCTCCTTCTCCCGCTCCCTCATCCTGTCCCGCTCCCGCTCCCGTCCTCGCTCCCGTTCCCG
The DNA here is from genome assembly GCA_019775915.2 of Cyphomyrus plagiostoma. Lineage (NCBI taxonomy): Eukaryota > Metazoa > Chordata > Actinopteri > Osteoglossiformes > Mormyridae > Cyphomyrus > Cyphomyrus plagiostoma. The sequence continues at coordinate 21,127,765 of JABFEA020000119.1, read as the reverse complement.
CTCCCGGTCGCGCCGGGCATCCCTCGGTCGCTCCCGCTCCCGCTGCCGGTCACGCTCCCGGGGGCGGCTGCGCCTGCCGCTCACCACCGCCTGGGTGCGTCTCAGGAAGTCGTCGACCCGCATGTCGTAGTCATGCTGAAAAACATCACCATGCCGCTACACACGCTGACAGAAGGCAGCCGCCATCCCGTCAGCCGCAAGCAGCCGCTCCAGGGATCATCATTTTATTCCGGAGAATAAAAGGGAGCAAATAAAATATTCATGAGCAGAACTCTTAGCCCTTCATTACTTAGAAATGTGCCCGGTAATTTGACCAATAATTTTATATTTAGATTCCCTCTCTAAACCATTTCTCAAGTACGCTCTCTCGTCTCCAGTTCTCCACTGCTGCGAGTGGCCAGTTTACTGCGAGTCTGCCGCCATGTTTCTCTTGAGGTGCAGGGGCGTCCAACAATGCAGCGCATCATGTCAAATCGCACTGCACCGCAACAGGGGTGAATTATACATCACAATAGTAGGCGCTTCATGTGCATCTTTAATGTACGGGATTGTTGGCAGTAGCATCGAGCAGTTATGGAGATGCACATCCCCCTAAGCTGCTCGCATTCGCCACGCAGCACTGCGCCATTAAGGCATTCATAATTAAAAGTCACACACACGGGGGAGAGAGAGTAATTCCCTTAGTCTGGAATAAGAGACCAGCTAGACCAGCCTAGAGCTCCAACACATTTCCTGTTTTAAAATCCCACTCAGGGGGGTGCACAGCGCTAAAAGTTCTGACTGTGAGTATTATAAATGCATACAACAGTTTATTTCTGGAGATTAATCACGCATGTTGGGGGGGGGGGGGGGGAGATCGATTCTTTTACAAATCGTGATTCTTCAAACTGGTGATTTTTATATCGCTATGACAGTTTTAAAAGACATCAGCTCTAAACATCAGCTTAAACATGGGTCACTGAAATCACATTTGGTGCTGCTTCTGGCTTTGTTAAGGAAGTGCCATCAAGAGTAAGCCTACGCAGAGACTTTTCCTGCAGCATTTAAAGCCACAACTAACCGGAAGTGTGTGAAATGTAAACTCTCGCTGAATATCTCTATAGCCCTTCCCTGGACACTAAGAACAGTTTCTAAACAAAGAATCATTTACACCTTTTTCAACTCCTCCCTCAGGTGTCAGCCTAACCCCGTGTCTCGTGCTTTAACTGGCTACAGCTTGTCACTACATTCACTGCCAGCTGCAACACTACAGGACCTTTCCGGATATTTATCCTGGTGGATATCTGAAGGGCACGTACGACGCTTCGACGACTTTGTCCGCTTGTCTCTCTGAACTATTAGCGATCGAGCATCAATTTGCCTCTGATCTGAGGCTTCTCTTTGCGACAGCCGAAAGCTGCAAGCAATTGGAAAATCAGGTCTAATACCATGTAGTGTGAACTTTTTTTCAGCTGCATTCTTTTTAGGCCAGTCTGAATTTCCTGGCAAAAGCACACACTCAGATTATGTTTAAAATGAGTTGGCATGTTGGATGTTTTTCCAGAAAAATAGAGTATAGCATAACAGAACCGACAGACGTTCTTACTGGCTACTCACTTTGGTGTTGGTGTCATTTATGGGGAAGGAAAAGGTTCCCAAACTGCAAATTATTAACACTAGCTGTAACCAACTCACAGCCACAGTTAGCATAGTTTTCCATGTAGAACATCTGCTTGTGCGTTTAGGGTTCCATCTCAAGAAATGTATCAGTATGTTTCATTGCACGTTTCAAAGATGTTGTAACTGAAAAGCTCACGAGGGATACATGTACCGTACCACCCTTATCATTACTTTAAAAGCTGTCATCCATATCGCATCGGCAAACATGTATCACTGATTTGGAAGGTCACTGCCGTTTCCCACCCCAAACATGCACCCACAGTTCCTCATTTGGAACTTTACTCCTCAATGAACGTTCCGGCACTGACAACCAGCTCACAAGTGAATTCTGTTTTTTTTTTTTTTTTAGAACACACAGCCAATTCTTTGCGATACTCTGGAAATATTGCCGTACTTCATTCTCTTTCTTGTCCAGACTTGGAAAATACCAAAACCAACCTGCAGTGTTTCCTGCACTGCGTAGAGCCCTGACTCTGTACACCACAACTGCATGATGTAATCAAAGGGAAACTGGGGAAATGCGTTACCAGACTGGACGAAAAGGAACGTACAACCCGCTTCTCTCTGAACCTGGCGTCGTGGGGCACTGGGTGGTGTCCAGAGTAGGGAGGATGGGTCTGGGGTGCGGGAGGGTGGTGCTGGTAGTAGGGATGATGAGCGGGCTGCTCCATGGCAGGGTATGGTGCCTGCAGGGAAGGTCACAGCCATGCCCATCACTGACAAACACTCACACAGCTGGCAAGAGCAGGACATCGGAATTAACAGGAACAAACACGGGCACCACACATCATTGGGTAAGGGGATAATTTAGGACGGATCTGCTGAACTGAACTGGCCCTGTAACATGGCTGTAGTCTCGGAGAGGTAACCGATGTTTACGCCACCAGAAGTGTCTCCATGACGCGACAAACAGCGGCTAGTATGTCGCAAAAGTTCCCCTGCGGATCAACACCCATCCTGTTCATCACCCCGCCATCTATGACCACAGCAAATACCCTCAAAATGAGGAATCCGGGCTAGATCATGACACAAGCCCAGACCATTGCGGAAGGCTGAACACGTTTACAAGCAAACTTACCATTCCCTGCCAAGGAGGCGGTGGACCGATGTTATGGTGAAACTCTCTCATATAATCATTGTAGGACTAAGGGGAGAAGACGACAGAAGATTAAATCTTAATACTTCCCACCGTATTCATAGGAATCGCATGCATTTTTCATGCATGCAATGTGTGTATCGTAACGCGGCTGCGAATGACCGCTGGGAAATGGAGAGAATACGTCACGTTTACAGAATGAAAACGGAAGATACTCACTCCGTTGAGAAACACATCCCTTCGAACTCCAGAGAATCGTCTGCAGGAAATAAATCACATTTATTACAAGCAAGCACTTCAGTACAAAGGCGACTACATTTGATTAGCTGAAGTGAACATGACCTACCTGTCTACAGGCTGATTACGAGGGTCTTGCATAAAACCTGTTCAGACACCAGAGAATGAGTTCATGTGGAGGGCAGCAGAAGCCCATGACAGACATCAGCATCATAAATGTAAAGACAAAATGGCACTTGAAAAAAAGACACCCCCAACTACACAACGGGTTAAACAGCCAGAAAATGTGAGAATAAAACTATAAATCCATGCTGCAAAACTGATGTGGCAAAACAGAAACACTATGGTGCTCCACACACCAGAAGACGGTTATAAGGCCAAAGTTTCAGCAGGAAAGAGTGAATACTTTTAACTCAATCGTTCGTATTTCCTAGATCACATTTTGCACTCAAAACATTCATTCCCCCAGTTAGAGAGCAGATCTAGGGGGTCAGAGACCCAACTAAACACTTCAGACTTCTAAAGGTGAGTCACATCCATGCCTTCCCATCCATCTGCTACTGATGGAGCTGCCTTTTTTAATGTCCGCTCTTACTGATGTTACATCAGTTAAATAGCCCTATCAGTTACAATGCGTGCGCGAATATCATCACAGCCTGCAGCCAAACAGTCACTATCACAAAACAGAACAGTAAACAAAAACAGACGCCAACAGCCGAGTTTGCAATATTGACCTGCTCTTTGAGAAAATTCTGCTGGATAGTCAATCCTTGGCCGTTTCCTGTTGTGCAAGTCATACTCTTCTTGTCGACGCCTATGTAAATTAGGTAAACAATTTAGAAAAATGGCATCCACATAACAATTAGGCTTCTCTTCATCAAACTTGACCATGTACATATGATTAATAAGGACAATGTGGGCAGGTTTACTCACCGGCACAAAGGTTAGGCAATATAGACATAAAACTTCTGCACATACATACATATATATAAAAAAAAAAGACTGTACAATGGCCTGGTAAACACTGTGTGTAGATGGGCAAGCCTGTTGTCCTGAGGGATCTGGACAGGTTGCTACTGCAGATAATATATCAGTAGATTCAATTCAATTCAGAACCTGCATGTACAGGCTCCTAGACTACATATGATAAATGAGTCACACAGAATTACCTCCCATTAGTGAATACATCCTGAAAAGGATCTACGCAGGCCGACAGCCCACTCCTGAGTTGTGCTGGACTAGCATTAGCACATGGTGAACATCATTCCAATTCCTCACTATACATTAAGGAGCTACACAGTTCACTGCATGTCAAAGATGGTCAGGCGACACTACGGCCTTCCATCAGCGCACTGAAGCCGCTACAGGTGAACGTGCGGCTGATCTGATCTCACAAATTAATCATTAACACAGCACCTGCATTCAGATACACAAAAGTGACCTAAAGTGTGAGAATTTGCTACAAGTGCTGTGACAATGCTGTCGCTTCTAAAAAGCTGCCCTAGTGCTGAGTAGATCAGTTATGACTGAAACCCAAAAACATAAAATGTCAACAGGAAATTCAAAGAAGCTGGTTAAAATTGCAACATACCGCTTTCTCGTAGGTTTGTGACCATAACCGCTGGTAATATTACCGATAGTAAGTGTTCATACAGTCCAGATTATGATTATTTAGGGTCTAAAGCCACACACACATAAAAGCGAGGGCCTGGCAAGGCAAACGAGGGGTACTTGCAGTCCATTGCAATCAAACCAAGGCAAGAGCAGTGGCAGCCTTTCATAACCCAGAGCTGTCACCTCTTGACTTAAGCTTCTGTTGGCTTTTCAGTCCAGTGAAGGGTTAAAATGAGGGGCTCTGCCAGGTCTCCTCCTACCTTATGTCTGCAGTCCTTTCAGGCAAAGAAACGGAAACAATCCTTGGGCTTCTCCTACCTACTGCCGGATGATATTCCGGATGGCAAAGCTTTACCCCAAGTATTAGGGCCACCACAACATTAACTTCCACAGTCTTTTGGGTTGCGGCCAGTGAATGCAAACCAACACATTTCCTGTTACGCTTGCTTGTGAGGGGGCAAAAATGCTTTGGGGAGCAATGGGTGTATTTCAGTTCATTGGCAATAGATCTCCATCTGTAAGGCCACATATACGTAAATTAAAACATCTGCTTGAAAAATGTTTATAGCCAACTGGGGAACAAAGTTCGTACAATGCAGGGCTCACACAGGACGATCCCTGTCACACTTCAGTCCAAAGGCACCACGACAGGAAGTAGGAGAGCATGAACACACGGCAACAGCCCCTCTTTGATTTGTTGCCAGGTCTCCCAAAGGCCAACGACATTTGGCCTTTTCCAAACTGTCCTACCGCTTCCCCGTGGCTTGGCAGAATGGTGCTTGCTCTTTTTCTGTGTGGCTATTTACACACACCAGCACATGTAAGGATCTACAAATGTATACTAGAGTGGGGAAGACCATTCATTCAGTAAAGTCCCGCAAAAAATGCTCTTCTTGAAAGCATTTTTAAGTGAGCATTCTCCCCCCTCAACCGATGCATCATCTTCTCTTAATTATTACGTGTCTCCTTGCAAGTCCCACATACGATAATGTTTATCCCAAGGGATAATCCTGAAAGAAAAAGGCTTTGGGAACAGATTTAAAAACAGCTCTTCTAGAAACACATTTAAATCAAACAACCAAAAACAAAGCAAATGTTACTACCGCTAAGGTTTGGCTTAGATGCACACTAACATGCATTCATTACTCAGGGACATGAGGATTTCTACGTAAAAGATTTCCTCCGCAGTGGATTTGCCGAAGTGCAGCATCACCATCGGCAACGGCCGTTAATCCTCAATAACGCCGCGTGACGTCCGTGCAGCCTCATTTAAGGATCTCAGATCTCCTCTTCTTTAGAGCGCAACTTTTAGAAGGGCAAGGGGGCAGACGCACGCGAGCTCCGTCACGTCACGCCGAGACACGTGCTTACGAGCAGTCCAAAGAAGATGCCTAACCTTCCCAGGTCGCGGGCCGGCTCGCGCTGTGGCGCACGGCCGCGAGAGTGCTGCTCCGAGGGCATCCTCCTCTTGTGGCGCATTTTATGAATAATCTGATACAAGTCAATGCTTTCGTCAGGGGGAAAGAGCAAGCAGAGCTGTGTGCCGCATTCAGCTTCGATCTCCTTTGGGGGAGGAAAGAGAGCAACATCAGTGGCTGATAAGAGGCCAGTCGTACGCTGTTAAGAGACAAAATCCAAACACGTCACAGGGTGGCGATTTTGTCAGAAGCTGAGGGTACCTGCCCGTCGCGCCCGATCTTCACAGGCTTATGCTCGTTCCATGGATTGGAGAGGTGAGCGGTCTTGGTGAAAGGTAACTCCCGTCTGAACACAGAACATCAACATGCTTTCAGTAGGTGCCACAACATCCTCAACACGGACCACGCTTCCGAAAGACTGTGACTAGAGATGATCGAACAAAAAGACCAGCTGCCAGAAGACCACACGGCATCCAAAGTGTGCGGTGTGCGTACGTGCGTGCAGACCCGGCGCCCTCGGGCCTTTCCTCACCACTATTCCTGCAGCTGCTCCCATCGGAACCCTGGCTGCCGCGCCATTTCAGGACTTACCTGCAAATCCAATCAATTTTGAACACCCCGCCCAGCATTTTGGCATTCATTCCAGCAGGCAGGACCCAGTGGATGGGGGACCCTCCATGGTGCGATTCAGAGGAGAGCCGTGCGAAACCTGCGTCCGGGGGAGCAGAAAGAGCAGAGGCATGAGGGGCGCGGAGCTCAGCGAGATCCTCTGGGAACGGCCCAGGCTGCGTACCTTGAAACTTCCCACTCTCCCTGACGGAAAAGAGCAGGATGACACTGCGAGCCGAGCGGAAGGCGGCGTTCAGCTTCTTTTCATTGACAGGCAGCGTGGACCACACACCCTGAGGAGGACGACAGCGGAGTGAGCACAGGTTCAGATTCAAACAGCCTCCCACAATAACTAGGGGCCGAAGATCAGCTGACTCCAGAACGCAGCGTTTTCTACGCTACATATTATTCAGAAACCGCCAAGAGAATTGCAAAATACACACATTACAGACAGGTCCATGACATGAAAACCACACTGACCTTTGCTTTGGCCAGAGAAACGTTCTCATGGTTGTTGCTCTTAATCAGAAAGAATCTGGCATCACGCAGAATATACTTCAGCTTGCTTGTCTGATCTACAAAACAAACATGTTTATTCTTTAAACAAAGGAGGTCACAGAAGGCCAGGAGATCATTTTAAGGGCTGAGGATAAGCAGTTAGTGAAAGCAGACAAGAGTCGTGTCGCCACTTTTTTGTCCTGCGTCTCACTGCTCACCCTCACCTTTGCGAACCGCTCGGACGGAGGACGGCAGCTTCTCCAGTTTCTTCTCAGAACCTAAAGCGACGCAATACCATGTCATAGGTCCACGAAGCATGGGAGGGGGCTACCAAGCAAATATGCTGCTTTCATTCAGACAACTAATAAAGCCTGCCAACAGGGGGTCATAAATTATATTCTATAATTTTAATTACATATTGTTCAAAAGCAGAGATTTAAAAAAAAACAAAACAGTGCATTGTGGGATTATGAGACCAATTACAATGTCTTAAAGGTAGAAAGATTATCTGCTTTGCCACTGACCACAAGATAATTCAGCCTGTCACTGTTTTTAAGACGCCTGCTGTAGGCAGAATCACATCCTTAGTGCCCCAGTCAATCATATTTTATTAGTGAACTCTTCCCACTTTTCCAGTATTCACGTAACTTCATCTTACATCTTTTAAACATGCTTTGGGACAATCAGCTGGCCTCCACATTAACATATCAAATATTAGAAAATATCAAATGTACAGCAAGTTTCTCAATGGAAACCAAGCTTAATATTTCAAGCAACGGGTATCCAGTAACTAGCTGAATACACCTTCCCAGTGTGTTCCTCCCCTCACCAACAGAGCAATAACAAAGACGTTAGCCGTCAACTGCCAAACTATGTAAGAAAAGTACTATTTTCCAGGAACAGGGTTGAAAAAATAAGCAATAAAACGCCTATTAGCAGTTTGGTCTCCAATACCTGCACATGACTCTGAAGCTGAGCTGCCACTTCTATCAAAAACGATGGGTGATATCCCTCTAGCGTGCGTCTTCTTCCGCTCTTTGTCAAGAAGACAAGCAGAGGATTGGAAAACACGTTCCCTGTGTTATTTTTCATTTCAAATCTGCAAATCATCGACAATCGGCATAAACCCTGCTTTCCTACATATTCTTCCAGAGATCTACCCAGTGTTTACTGTTAACATAGTCAGGCCACACATTCCACTGAACTTCTGTTATTCAGAAAGCAGGCATCCTGAGAATGTCTTGGGGTTTTACACCATATTGTTGCATTCATTGCCAACTGCTTCAGCTGGATTACGAATTTCTATTCTACTTTGCTAAAGAAACTTAACTGGGGCAGACATTCTGCACGGTCATCTGATCGCATTTCACTACGAGAAATAAGCCATCTTTCAACTACATTAGTAAAATTTAACCTGAAAAATATCGGCTTTAAAAGGAACATATTAAGCACAAATATGTCCATGAACTCTGCAGTGCACATGCAAACTCAGTAACAGACACAAAGCTATAAGGACCCACAACAACTAAACAGTGCATAATGCACAAAACTCTATATCAGAGCAAATTCTACTACCTACTCACTAGGAGCTGACCCAAAGCCCATAAGAAAAAATAAATAAAATAAAATATGCAAATACTACCTGAAGTATCAGAGCCAGTAGCTGAATGCACAGACTCGCCATCAGAGAAGGACACTGAGTCAGAGCGGGAGTCACTGGCCTCACTCCGAGTGTCATAGTCATTCTGCTCATTTCCCTCTCGCTGGTCTCCTTCCTCTCGCTCATACTCCTCCTCCTCCTCCTCTCCATCTTCCTCCTCCTCCTCTTCCTCCTCCTCCTCCTCACCAGCACCCTTTTCTCTCTCCTCGTCCTCATCTTCCATAACCACTTCTTCCTCATCAGAGTGGTTATCTTCAGAGGACTCAACAGAACTGCCAGTTTCTTGGTCAGAGGCAAATTCCGAGTTTGCTTCTTCCTTGGACGAGTGGCTCACTCTGCTAATACTCTCCTCACTGGCGTGCCGCAGCTTAAAGAAAATAATAGATCAAAGGTAAGGTCTACGTATCCAATGCTAAATTGTTTTAATGAAGGTCTAAGTTCCAAAGAGCTATGACAGTAACGGACAGACAGCAAAAACCGAAGTGAGGACCATATAAATCCTGACTAAAGTGGATCTTATGCAAGAAGAACAAGGCAAATTACAAAATTTCTCCAAATGTAGGAACTCAAGGGGTGAGAGAAAGCAGGACAGACAAATGTGCCAATTCTTAGGTCACCTACCTCAGAGATTTCAGGCATCAGGGGCTTGAGCCGTCGATCCAGATCCTTTCTGTGGTTCATGGTCTTGTCGCTCTGTAATTTGGGGGGGTCATCCCGGGAGATGCCCCCTCTTCCAGTCTGGCCTTTCCTGTCATAGTGGTAGTCAACACCCTTGTAGTCTGTGGCATGTCTGTTTCTGAGGCTGACCAGCTTTTTACTGTTAGCCGCCAGCGGGGGCATGGGCCTTCTCATCGTCTGTCGTACTGCATGCCCCGAAGACCGTGGCCTCTTGCTTTCCAGGCATTCTCCTCGATCGTTCTTCCGCTTGGAACCTGTGGAGGATTTCACAAGAAAAAGGGAGATCGAACCCTCTGCTCTCAGCACTAAACACAGGTTGAGCAGTGCTCTCTTGGTTAAGTCAAACAGTTGGCGCTCACTTCGTTAAGGGGGGGGGGGGGGGCATTCCTTGCCACAGACCAGAAAAAATATTTATAGCCAGAAAACTGAAGGAAAAAAGGCACCACAGAATGCGAGGCAGAAGCAAGAAACTCATTAAGATAAAATTCAAATGTATTTCATTGGTTAAACACACAACCAATGTTCTGACTGTTGTGAACAGAAGTCATTTGCTCTCCTCTTAATAAGAATTAAATAGCAATACCTTTCATTTCACTGACACCATGCTCGCTCTCAGGGTTATAGAGTTCATCATCTTGGTCTGGTGCTTCTGTCAGGATGTCATCCAGGACGTTAAGCTCTCCATCTAAACCATTGATTACATTTGAAATAAAGAACAGACACAAAAGTAGTACATCCAGAAATACATGGCGATGCACTCCCTTAAAATTCTGCTGCACCAGAATTACGGATGGATCAACATCATTTAATAATTCATTCTTGTGAGCCATCAGTAAACTCGAGATTGGTCGCTGTCTTATGCCCTACTTTCCTCTTATACTGTGGAAACCTGTGGGGGGTAGGGTGCATGCGCATTCAAACCAGAGAAAAAGACAATTATCATGATACAGGTCAATTGGGGTTGTGTACCTCCTTAAAGAAAATAAATGTAGCAGAAAAAAATTATTACGATGGGCAGGCAGGTTTACGGCTGCAATTCAGAAAGTAGTTATCCGCAGAACCGCATTTCATGGCCAAACTACTACGAGGCAGGAAGGACTGTTTACCAACAAGCGGGCGAGTGCCCCACGTGACCGAATATCACAGCGTCACAACATGCTGCCACCGCAATGCATGATGGCCCCCCGCCCCCATACTATGGAGAATCAGAACGCTGCTCTCGTTCAAGAAAAAAAGACCCCGGGGGGTTACGGTTTGGGTCCAACCTCAGTGAATTGCAGACATTAGGAGGACCACATACCACGGCTCACCATGTTACGCCCAACTGTACCCGAAAACACTTTTAAGAAGCAGGAATGAACACCGTGCAGCCTTTAACCAAATGGATTACTCGACCGTCATAAGTACATTAACGCTTCTATATCAAACATAACCCTGACTACGATTACATGGTAACTCGTTCGCTCCAAGTTCTAGTCCTTGTCCCGGTCCATATAAAACCCAACGCCCAAGCGATGTTTATACCCTTCTCGTCGCGCCTGTCGGCCGCCATCTTCCCCCTTTCTTCACTCGACTTCTCTTTTCAGGGAGTGCCTTTCGCCTCCTCCACCAACGTCGCCACCTCTGCCTATTTCGTTGTTTCAATATATGTACGCTTGTACATTAATGTCAGTATAAATACGTATAGAAACCAACAAACTACGTTCCCTGATCCGGGACTGTACCGCTGCAGTTAAAATGGCGGTCAAGCTCTGTCCGTTTCCACTCAGGAGCAATTTCCCATGATGCATTGTTCCCCACGGACTGCGATGTGCGCCTGCGTTGAGGAACCCAATAGAGCTTTCTGTCCCAAAATTATATTCACCCTACACATAATCCAAATACCAATACAATGTCAATATCGGTGTAAGCACTGAATTTTGGCATAGTGTATAAAAAGCTCCGGGGCCGTATTTATTTTGTTATTATTAAGCAATGTAAAACAGGGTACCCAACTCAAAATGTATTACGATAAGTGTTACTGAATGTCATGTAGGGGAGATCTTTTGTGTTGTATTGGTTCGTTTGAGAATACTATTGTATAATATTGTATGCATTATATTTTCAACAACAGATTTAGCAAGTGTTACAAGTATAATCCTGCAAAGAAATGTATGGGCTGTATTAGAATTTAGTAGAGCTCACTCCGCATATCACCACATCAATAGAAAATGATTATTTGTTTCTGACGATTGTGTTATTTTGCCATGCCGACATGCCTTCCACAAATTTAAAATTGAACCAAACTGAATATTTAATAAACCTTATTAAGGACACAAATTTATGGTATTGTTATTCATTGTAGTTCCTTTGCGTCGACAGTAAACTATCTTTTAGATGGGTATTAATATATGTCCATAATAACGTCAGATCCTAAATTACCATTTGTTTTGTTATTTATCAAATCAAAACCCAACAGTTGGGCTATAGTATTCAGCAGTAGATGTAGGCAATGAAATAAGATGCAGTGGGAGACAGACAATACTGTAGGAACAGATTTAATGTCATAAAATATGATAATGAGAAAGATCCTCTCACAAGAATTTAAATTAACCTAAAAATGCATTGTCTCATTCACCTTGCATGTTATGTGGCAGAAAGAAAAAAACAAGTTCTATACAGTGGACCACATGGTTGGAGGATATTTATCCCTCTCTTCGGAGAATAACATGAAGAGCAAAAAGAAGAAGACTACCATTATACATACAGTGTGTGATGAAACGGCTTGTATAAGAGATCAATATTAATTTGGGAAACATTTGACACAGTTGTCGCTTTAGGAAATACTTGAAATTAAACTGCACGTGATTTTAGAATTGATTCTGTCCATGCAAGTGTATGATCCATACCCAGGGAACCCAAACACACAAGAGACGACGACTCTGGTAGATCGATAGCGGTAGGGGAGGTTTTCTTTTTTGGGACGTGTGATAATCCACACTTCTAGTTTAACCAGAGGGGGTGATATCTGATCGCACAGTACCCTGGGGGATGAAGGCTGATCATTTTTCCTGAGATGTGATGGCTGGGTCCTGCTACCGGTGGTGATTTTTCTCGGGAGTTCCGCTCCGCGTCTGTCACGCTGTAGACTCAGCTTCCTCCGCGCTGCACTTCCGGAGCTGCGCGTTGCGGGTCACATGACCAGGCTGTGCAGCGAGACTTGGTGCGGCGTTACACAAACACCGCGCAAAACATCTCGCAAAACACCCAGTAAAACAGACCGAAAGAGCGCATTTCATCAGATCTGTGTCTGCCGCTTGCACGATGAGTGCTGGCACCCCAAAATCGCTGCCGTCTTCGGGACAGAAATCCATTCAGGACATCAGCCACCCCCTTTCTGCCGAAGAGTCTGTCCTGACACCCAGCCCAGATGTGGGAAACACCACCAGCAGCCTCGGTGAAAAGGTATGCCGTTATTACCATGTGAAGCATGTTTAGTCCTGGTGATTAAGATATACGTCCAACGTGGAACGGTTGCAGTGCACTAAATGAAAATACCGGTTGACACGGTGATGTATGGTTTCAACGAGTGTCACTCATTCGTTAGTGCAGCTAATCAGTGCACCTGCGCTTCGTCTGTATTGTTAGTGAAGTCAGTCGCCAATTTCCTTTACTTTTCAATGTGTTTTGATGATGCGTGGATAACTGCGGGCCAGTTCCTTCCGCATAGCCTCGGGTTTCGCTGTCTCCTGCATCGCACATTCCAGCAATACTCATTTCCTCTAACCACTTCACTATAAGCCCTTGCGTACATGGCATTCATCCATTCCTACCAGGTTTTTAATGCTTATTAATTCAAGGCTAAGCACACTAATTTTAAGCCGCAGCTTTTGTGTTGTTTCATTCACGTATGCATGGTAATTTAACGGCATAACTAATTTCGCTGTGACTTGTTGGTTTTTTTGTTTTGGTTGTTTATCATGTGTCTCCCCACTGGAAAGAAATCTGCAGTTCGTTTTGGCTTAACGGAGAGTTGCTTTTTGTTGACTTGTTACAACAAATGAGGGGGACATCACTAGTGATGTAATGGATACACGTCAGTGCAATAAATGCGTATATATATATTTATTATCTTAAATTGGTCGTAGATGATTCTTAGACCGGGGGTAACATGTTGTATTTTGATGTTGTGGTTTTTCTTGAAACAAAAGTGTCTGTTTTAAAAAAAATAATAATTTTCTTGTTCATTGTTGCGCTATAATGTTTTTAATTTTAACATTCACCTGTTGTCTCTGGATGAATAAGAGATTCCGGCAACGATACCCATTTGTAAATCGTCAGTAAAAATGAAATGAAAGTACAAGTAAAATGGTTATAATTGTTCATTTTAGTTGTGTTTCAGTTAAATTCTCTGCCATGGAGTTTTAATGAATGAAACTGTGGAACATAAAGTACAATATACATACATGCTACACTAATATTTCACATCCCCAAAATAAATTTCCATCCATCCATCCACCCACACAGGGGCCTGGTGGAAAAAGAACAAGGGTGAGGTTCACCTGGGATGGGATGCAAGTTCTACGCATTTCTATTTTTAAGAATCATTTCTTATTAATTCCCAAGACAGTAGACAATAAAGGTATAGTAGTAAATGACAGTTTTAGGTCCGGAAGAGATGAGTTTACAGCCTGGGGTGTGGGAGGTGAACGAGCTCAGACAGATGGGGGTGGCATAGACAGTAAGGGGCTTTGAAGGCAGCGAGAAGCAGTTTGTTCTGAATGTCCGACGAACCTGGCATGAATACTTGCGTATAAATGTGTAGGTGTCTGTCTCTTTGCCTTTCATAGTGCCCCAGTACAGTTCACTACAGCATTTTTATTAAATCTGTTAAACATTTTGGATTTACATCATCAAAACTTTTTTTTCCTGCTGTTCTGGAGAAACGGATATAGCGCTGTTTTGGAATCCCACTGACCCTGTGGGCTTTTCACAGGACCTGAGCCTCCCAAACGGCACTCCTGTGGGCACGTCCAGCCCGGGGTCTTCGTCCTCCCTCTTAAACCGCCTGCAGCTGGACGACGACCTCGATGGCGAGACCCACGACTTATTTGTCTCTGTCGACGACCCCAAGAAACACGTGTCCACCATGGAAACGTATATCACCTACAGAGTCACCACCAAGGTCAGAGGTTTAGCATAATTCTTCACATTATGAAAATGAAATATTCTTCAACCGTCTTTCAACCATCTCCATCATGCAGAAGGAGGCTCAAATTTGGTCACTGAATGATTTCTCTTTCCACTAAAGCTTACATAAACAAATTGGATTACCCTACCAGTGCCTTCAGTTTTGGTGTCGATGGGTGGTCTTAGTCAGATGGTGTGTTATATCCAGACACTAAGACCAGATGGCCATCTTTTGATGCGTAGTTTGCTAAACCGATTCCAAGTTGCACCCAGTTGGCACAGTGACAGGGTGGTACGTACGGTATCAATGTAGCACCTGTTGGTGGCGAAATTGACTTGAATAAGTTCCAGGGTTTTCCTGCTACTATTATGCTACCTTTTCATGGCATCTACATACACACTGAAAACATTAGCCAAGTCGATGCAGTATGAAAGCTGTCAAGCAGAGATGGTCTGTCACTGAGAAGAGGTTGGTGCCATCTTGTTGCCCTTGTGACCAAATACATATCAGCTGAAAGCTCATGGATTATGTATGTTTGCTAATACTGTTCCTTGTCAATGTGATAGAAAGCATTAGACGGAGCTTGTAATGTGGAGCTCCGCTGTCATACTTTAGACTAGCAGGACAGAGTTCGACCTGCCGGAGTACTCACTACGCCGCAGATACCAAGATTTTGATTGGCTTCGAAACAAACTAGAGGAGAGCCAACCAACGCATCTCATTCCCGTAGGTAGCGGCTGTCCGCTCGCATGATCTACCAGCTCTGCCCCTCTTGTCTTATGTGCACGTTGCCTAAGAGAAGTGTTGCAATGTTCATCTGATCTCTGTCCCTTTGCAGCCTCTCCCGGAGAAGTTCGTGATGAAAGGTGTCGTGGACAGATTTTCTGAGGAATTTGTAGAAACGAGAAGGAAAGCGCTTGACAAATTCCTGAAGAGGGTAGCAGACCACCCGGTCCTGTCATTCAATGAAAATTTCAATGTTTTTCTCACGGCCAAGGTAATCAGGATTTTCATTAACACTCTGACTCCAGCTAGCTTGCATGTGATATGGGTGTGTGTGTGTAACTTGTGATGAGCTGGCATTCCATACAGGGTGTTTCCCTGTTTTGTGCCCTGTGCTACCTGGGATGGGTTCCAGCCTCCCGTCACCCAGATAAGTGACTGAAAGTCAAGGATGAATAGATTAATGTGTGTTTGAAGACGGCGAAATCGAACACACACACACACAGCCACTGGCTGACCAAGCATTCTTTCTGAGGGCTTCAGTTGAAATGTACAGCTGAAATCTGGTAGCACTTTCTGTGACCACTGGGCCTCAGATGACGGCTGATCAACGTGTTCATGTCACTTCAGGACCTGAATTCCTATAAGAAGCAAGGCTTGACGTTGCTGACAAAAATGGGGGAGTCTGTGAAGTACGTCACAGGCGGATATAAGCAGAGGGCTCGACCCTTGGAGTTTGCCGCTATGGGCGACTACCTGGACATCTTCACGCAGAAGCTAGGCACCATCGATAGGATAGCACAGAGAATCATCAAGGAGCAGTCAGGTAAGGCCAACCTCCTCGGCGCTGGGTGCTCTGCTGCAAATCCAGCTCACCTCATGTCTCATGCACTGGTCGCGGTTGGAAGTTTCTTCATGGTTTGCCAGTCAGTCCGGAAATCTCCTCGGCTCTTAATAACACCAAGAAGTCTTTAAGGACGAGGGTCCTGTACCAGGCTTATTCTGAAAAGCGCTATATAAATGTAACATTCATTCATTCTGTGATCATTTGTAATTATTATTTTAAAAAGGTAAAGACATTCATTGACAAGACAGACAGGACACGGGTGTTGAGAATAAAAGATAGGGAACATCTCAATTCTGCCATGCTTTTCTGTAAATATGAGATTAGTCTCTGTGAGATTTTTGAGCGACGAGCCAGCTTTCATAAGACCTCTGAAAGACGTGTGACATGGGAAACGTAGCCGGCCGATTTGGACCCCATCGGGTAGATGATGTCCTGGTCTCTCTGTCCCACAGAGTATCTGGTAGAATTGCGTGAGTACAGTCCTGTGTACAGCAGCTGGGCAGGCTGTGAAGGGGAGCTGCAGAAGCCTTTGGAGGGAGTATCGAGTTGTGTCACCAGTTGCTCCTCTGCCCTAGAGGAACTCACAGAGGATATGAGCGAGGACTTCCTCCCAGTGCTCAGGGAATACGTTCTCTATATCGAGTCCATGAAGGTAGGAGGTTTACACACAGATGAGCTGACATGGTGACATGTTACTGTGATCCGCTGTGGTTATACCTTCTTAATCTCCAGGCACAATCAGTTAAACTGTGGTTTTTTTTTTTTAACTTTCTGTTTAGAATGTCCTGAAGAAGAGAGATCACGTCCAGGCTGAATATGAGGCAAAGTTGGAAGCTGTCGTTTTGCGGAAGGATGAAAGGTCAGGGGTGAGTCACCTTGTCACCACTATTGGGGAGAGGATCCTGGATGATGTTGTGGTTCATATCTCACTTGTTTTTGGGCACTGGATTTTGTTTGCAGTAGAGCAGTATTTTCTGGGTGCAGTGTCCTCTGCTGAGTGCCAGGTTAACTGATAGACTCCAAGCCATTTTTTACATGGTTATGGAGTAACTTTGGGCCAGAAACGACCAAATCTCCAAGCTGCTGATTAGACGTTTTATTTTTGAATCTGGGTAGGCAGTTTTTTATATTCATAACAAATGCCAAGACCTCCTTATTTTGTTCCTATTTGACAAGGAGCCTGTAATTAAATACACCATACATACCACGCAAGTTAGGCTGCATGGGTACAGAAGGGAACATTCAGCAATGAAAGTACCTGCAGGGCAAGTAGAAGCCTGTTTGATTTCATCAGGAAAATTCATCAAGATTATTTTCGTTCTGAATGCAGACGTGTGGCCTGTTTCTGGGCTGTCCACTGAATATGAGAGAGACTGGCAATAAGCCCGTGTATCTGCACTTTGGAATGGCTGCCTGTAACTGGGGAACCGGTGGATGGCCGGCATCCTTCTGGGTCAGACTGAGGCTGATGCCCTGGCCAATCACACGGCCGGTCAGACTGAGGCTGATGCCCTGGCCAATCACATGGCCGGTCAGACTGATGCTGATGCCCCGGCCAACCACACGGCCGGTCAGACTGGGGCTGCTGCCCTGGCCAACCACACGGCCGGTCAGACTGGGGCTGCTGCCCCGGCCAATCACACGGCCGGTCAGACTAGGGTTGCTGCCCCGGCCAATCACACGGCCGGTCAGGCTGAGGCTCCTGCCCCGGCCAATCACACGGCCGGTCAGACTAGGGTTGCTGCCCCGGCCAATCACACAGCCGGTCAGACTAGGGTTGCTGCCCCGGCCAATCACACGGCCGGTCAGACAAGGGTTGCTGCCCCGGCCAGTCACACAGCTGGCAGTAACAGTTTAACATTCACAAAAGGAACATGGCACAAAGCGTTACTGAGGAAGATCTTAAACCCCAGCTCCAAAAACTGAATCAGCACTTCGTATCACTACAGTACGTGTCACACTCTCTTAAGAATTCAGTAAGTGGTGAAGTCTCACTGGGCTCCTCCAGTGCCGTCTGCAAAGTTCACCGATACTTTTTCACGCAGGTGCCCGCAGATGTGGAGAAGTGCCAGGACCGAGTGGAGTGCTTCAACGCCGACCTGAAAGCTGACTGGGACCGCTGGCAGAACAACAAGAGGCAGGATTTCCGACAACTCCTCACCGGGATGGCTGACAGAAACATCCAGTACTACGAGAAGGTTGGCTACCGCGAGCTTTAAGTAGGTGCTGACCTGTCCATCACTGTCCCGCTCACTGTGTCTCTGCCTCTGCATTGCAGTGCCTTGCAGCCTGGGAGTCCATTATTCCATTATTACAGGAGAAACCAGACATCAAAAGTGAGACAGACTGAGTCCAGGAACCTTGGCTATGAGGGACGTTCATTCTGAAGGGATTTTCGCAGAACACAGAGACACAGACTGATTACGGACTGCGAGTATTTCATCTTTTTTTTGTGTTTATGCTTGTGAACCCAGTCTGAGCTCCATCCGGTGGAGTGGCTTGACGCGGATGTTAGGCTGAATCTGACAGCATAGCCTCCTGCTGATCGGACTGCACCGGCTACACAGGGGACTCGAACCTATAACCTTACCGAACCCAAAGGAGCGAATAAGCGGTTTTCTTTTAACAAGCATTAAATGACCATTTTGTAAATAGTTTTTTGAGGGAGAGTCAGACCTTTAGACGCCTCTTCGATCTTGGCACACGGAATGTCCCAGAACGCTGTACGCAGTGTTTTCATAGGAAGAACATGGTCACAGGTGTTGGGCTTCTTTTTTGGAATGTATTCATATCTGTTACATGACCAGACAAAAGGGATATATTTGGCACAAGAGACATGAATCGTCTCTGGTTTTTATAATGGAGATGATATTTTCATAAGGCCGGGTGTTCAGCGCTACGTCCAAAAATCAGCTCTGATCGCCCACGACCAGGGGGACACGTGATGAAGAATGTGCTCTTGCATTAAAGGTCCTTTCAGTGAAAGTGCTTAAGATGCTCATTTTTTTGGTGCTAAAAAAAGGGATGTTTGCTGATTGTAGCTGAAGTAATCAATGGACTAATAATTTGAACTTTGATGGGTTTTTTTTTTTTTTTTTAAGACCTGTAGACCTAATTTAGAGGTCAATTTTATATAGTGACACTGAGCATATTGGCATCTTCCCTGAAACAGTGTCACATTAATCAGATCTTTGCATAAATGTGACAGAGACCACAGCCATCATTCCCCAACAGGTTTCCCTACATTATGCATATTTCTCATCGAAAAGGGACGCCCTGACCACGCTTCCTGAGATGTGCGAGTAACATTAATACTGTTATGATTGCTGCGGTAAGGTTTTTGGTGTAATTTACCAATTAGTACTAACCCCATGACACACTACTCTTTTAATTTGTGGAAAACAAGTATCAAATGTTGTGCTGAAGGTTCACTACTAGTCAGCAAATTTGAAGCTCTACATTTTTTTAAAGTATTGATAGATTTTTCCTTCTGATATCTTGACCTGTGAACATTTGGTTACTGAATATGCCTCTTCTGTGATTAGATAACAGAAATTGACATAAGTGGTCTGGTAACTGAAGGCAATTTGAGTACTATGGAAATTACTCTCGTAATGATAATATAGTTGTTTCTGTACTAATTATAGATATGTTTTTCTAAATAAACTGACCTCATGCAATACATACACTACTTGTCACAAAATACTTAAATGTTCATTTGATAAACCTGGCCACAGACAATTTATTGAAGATCAGATGTATTTCGGTGGGTGGTGGGGGGACCACGTGTAATACTGAATGGATGCATTTTCATAATGCTATGCTTACAGTCCAAATATACCCAGTCTCACAATTGATATCTACACTACTGTAAAGAGACCATGTATTATCTTACGTGATCTTACAAAGGAACTCCAGCATGTCCTATGAAATGCCAAGTGTCTGTCTTCGTGCACCTCCGGAACGTGCCAGCTTAACACTGGAGATCTGCACACCACTCACTTTCTTCGTGCTAAGATCTCCAGCCAAGGTCAGCGTTTATAGACTGATTGTAAAGGCTGTATTGTTGGTTGTGATGTAAATTCTTCCGAATTTTGTTTCCAATGGTAAATTAAACATTTGTCATAAAACTCTTTGAGCAACCTTACAATATTTGATTCATGCATCCTCATAAACATGACCAGGATAAGCTGTTGGAAGATCTGCTGACCGGTGCAGGGATGGATGGAATGCAAAGTACACAAAAGCCTAATTTAAAACTGTCAAAAAAACTTAACACGCTGACTTTTGATATTGTATTTTTCCTTGTAACATTACATTGTAATGTAATTTTTTTATATATAATTCTGGAATAATGGCTGAACAATCTGACTTTCGCTTTTTTCCATATACAATGGGAGTAGCACTGTTATATTTCATATTCACAATTTTGATGCATTTGCAAGACTGCTCGATCTCACCCAGTTGTGAATCACTGCCGTTCTTTCATTAGATTGGCCTCTAGGGGAAGCTCATTTTGAATGTGCATAAGCTTAGTAAGAACTACAGAACAGAAAAATACAGGACGTGAGCAGTTGTCTCACTTTCCCAACACAATCAAAAATCCGACATTTTCTTGATCATTTTATTGACATCCACATAAAGCATGAAAATAAAATCTCTGAACCCAGTATCTCCAGGCCAGAGCAGAGATGTTTTAGGCACTCAGGTTTTTACGTGAGGAGCAAGGCCGTTTAGGGTCTCTCAGCTACAGACAGGCACCTGGCGGGGGGGGGGGGGGTCGGGGTATTCTGGGCATCTATTTGCTCCATGACACAACGCCATCTGTAACGTAGTAGATGTACTGAACCACTAAATGAACCTTGATACACAATACAAGTATGTCTGGGAATCAATCAACCCTTTTTTAAATCTTAAGAGAAAACTGCCATCAAAATGACAACCTGAGACTGCAAGTGACCTGAATACACACTGAACTGTCCTCTCTGCTTGGCAGAAAACACCTTCACTAATACGTCAGTTTCTACACAACACAAACAGACGGCAACAGGACACGATCGCCTGAAACATTTAGTTTTCTTATCTTGGTCTCCATTATTCTGGTTCTTGACGTGGCAACACCGGAAGTATGAGGTTTCCGAACGAAGAATCTTGAGTGATGAAGAAGCCGGAAGAATGTGCGTGTGCGTGCTGCGGAGAGACAGAGAGATCACTGTGTCGAGACTTTACAGAGTTGGGGCTGCGTTGGAGTAGCCCCCAAATCTACTGTTTTATAGAAGCTTAGATCCTCAGCCTACATCCAACAAAAGAGTCACTGATGGCATTTAAGGAAACACCCTAACCCATCACCAGGAAGGTTCTCTCACCCCACAGACCTGTGCTCTCTGTACCCTGACAGCTCAAGAAGGTTCTCTCACCCCACAGACCTGTGCTCTCTGTGCCCTGACTGGGCAGGAAGGTTCTCTCACCCCACAGACCTGTGCTCTCTGTACCCTGACTGAGCAGGAAGGTTCTCTCACCCCACAGACCTGTGCTCTCTGTACCCTGACTGAGCAGGAAGGTTCTCTCACCCCACAGA
>JABFEA020000119.1:21085640-21099535 GCA_019775915.2 Cyphomyrus plagiostoma | reverse complement strand
GGGCCAACATTTCTAAAGAATGCTTTCAGCACCTTGTTGAATCAATGCCACATAGAATTAAGGCAGTTCTGAAGGCATACACTTTTAACAGTTTTGACAGAACCACACAAGTTTCAGATTCTCCAACAATTTATAATAGTAAGAAATATTGCATATTGCTTCAATGTGGTATTTGCAACTTTGTAAAAAGAGATCTTCACTCTTTGAAAGAAATATGGCTTTTAATAGGTAAAAAAAACATTGTATCAGTTCCATTGTGCCAAAATATTACTGTAAAAATAGAAAGCAATAGGATGTTGGTTAAATACAATGAACATGCATAATATTTTCCAATACCTTCATTCTAGTAGAAACACAAAATATTTTATAACTTGCAATCAGGTAATTCATGGCATTGAAGTTCAGAATGTTTAGAAAATATTGATATACTTTGTAAATGTAGTTATAATGTAAATATATATAGTGCAACTTAACATATTAATTAATTAACAGATACAAACTGTAAAAGTCATTGATTCATCAAAATACTGGCTTCCTATTCTCTGTAATTACATTGAATTATTGAATTACATTTCCTTCTATAACAAACAAATCCGTAAAACTGTTTAAATGTTTAACAGTTACCGTTTGTTAGGTCAGAAAAATGAATTTAAATGCCTTATTATGTATGAATATGCAAAAAATTGTACAGACTATCCCCATTAGAAAAAAATAATTACCTCCACAGTCTCATCTGCAAATAACAATCTCATATTCAGATACACAATGTGACAGTAATAATACCGGTGCTTTAAATGGATCTTATTGCTTTGATTATAATATTTTCACAAGAAAGGTCACAATGAAATATTTAGCAATTAATGCCATTCTAAGTCAGGAGCGGCAAGCACTAAGGAGCTGTATTTATACAGGGCTAAATAGCTAACATAGATCTGATGATTTGGATGTCACTGTGACATCAACACCGGCAGAAAATGAAAGCTCAGCTTTCCCGGACACACAGACTAAAGCCTGCTGAGCTTCATCTGACCTGCACACCTCTCCTCCTGCAGTTTGATAGCCGCTGCAGATTTTTCTGCTGCTAATTTTTAACAATAGCAGATCTCAAAACAGTAATTTGCTATATTTTTAAGTTGTATCAATGGAGTCAGAGCAACAGCAAAGTAAAACAAGGTAGTTGCACTTTTTATAGTAACAAGGAATGAAAGCTTATATTTCACTGATTAAAATTATTGACAGTGGGACGGAAGTGTGGAAAGGAAGACTGCATCCGTCTTCCATTGTGCTTGTATACTACAGGGCTGCAGTGAGCCTGTAGTACTATACAGTGTACGGAAATGGTGTTTCCATAAGGAATAGTTAATAATAGGCATGATTTAATCTTTTTTTAAATTAAAGTTTCAATATAGTCAATATAACCCTCAGCATACCATCTCAGTGTTTTATGAAACAACATCATTTGTGCTGTGTAATATGCAAAAATGATTAAAGTACATATTACAGCATTAATTACACTCACAGCAGAACTTCACAATTCCTTACTACCTACTCTACTGACATTGTAATTTGGTACGCTAGAGAAAAACATCTACTGGAAATTTTTGAAGGTAGTTAATGTTGAAGGATCACTATATATTGCTGCATATAGGAGATATATGAAGCCAATATATTAAACAATAAAACTAATAAAACGATAGAAAAGGCAACAAAAAGAAAAAAATCCAAATATTAGTTTTTCATACACGTAAAGAAGAAACATAAATGAAATTAAAAATGAATTTACTTCTCCATTGCTAGATCCTGTATACATCACTTTCGAACCCCATTCTACATCTATACAATTTCCACCTAAACACAGGCACAAGCTTTTAAACACTTACTAAATTTTACCATGGTACTCACTGAGCTAAGTTCACCCACACGCATTTTCATCAAATCACATTCATTCTCAGTTTCTTTGGAATTTCGATGAGTTATTAGTTGCTAATATAATTTCTGTTCTCTTTTCTGTATGTCATTCACTGCATAGCAGGCAATATTTATTTATCCTGTGTTTACATGAAAAATACACTTAAGGGTTACTTGTTAATTTCTCCATAGTTATGGCTGCAGTACTTTGGGTTTTCAATTTCTTTACGAATTACTCAGGCGACTTGCAAGGTCATTCACACTTGTGCTTACATGCATGACACCAAACAGTTTTCACGGTGCTTCTTTGCACGTGACTAAGCAAGGATCTTTGGCTAGTAAAAACCGATAAGTTGCAGTGCAGTAGGTGCATGTCATGTGTGCAGAGCTACTGACGTTGTAGCGAAAAATCTGGGAAGCGGCTTGACTTCAGGAGCTGAGACATAACACAAGATACCGAGACCATAGTGCAGAGTACTGATATGTTGCCATAGGAATAACTGAGATGTGGACAGGAACTAAAGGAGAGAAGAAACAGGTGAGTAAATGAATAAATAATATATGGAATTTTCTGAAAGAAAGATGTTTTTCTTACACGTGTACCTGGGCATTCTTTAGAAGCTCAGCCTAGCTGCACTTACATCTAGTTGACTCCTTGACAACATGTCTGTGATGTGCTATTTACCTTCACATGCACACCACTTCGGGCAAAAGCATCAGCTAGATATGTCAATGTAAATGTAAAAACTAGAAAGATGTGAAGGGAATGATTGTTTCCTGTGCAGCTTTCAACATTTCCTACTGAAAGTCTATTTGCTGGTCTGGGTTTTCACTGTCGTTACTCAGTGTCCAAAATGAATGTATACATCACGTTTAATGGTTAATCAAAATATGCACAGCAGAAAATGAGCAGGCAAACAGCAGACCAGTAGCTGTCCAAGTTACACTAAAACAATAAGCTTTAGTTTAAGTCAGTAGCAGTTTCTAAGCTGCAAACAAAAGCAAGCGGGGTTCTGGAATACGACACAAATGGTCAAAAGTATTAAATTAAATTACTAAAAAGCACAACAGATTTCATGATGATTACTCTATAATCATCTAACTGGTATATATCCACAATGTAGTAAAACATTTAGC
Organism: Cyphomyrus plagiostoma; assembly: GCA_019775915.2. Taxonomy (NCBI): domain Eukaryota; kingdom Metazoa; phylum Chordata; class Actinopteri; order Osteoglossiformes; family Mormyridae; genus Cyphomyrus; species Cyphomyrus plagiostoma. Next base: position 21,096,490 of record JABFEA020000119.1, on the reverse strand, counting down.
TAACCTTAAATACTGAGCTGTTATTTTCCCAGCTGTCTTAAAACATAAGTATCTTGCAGAGGCTCCACCCTGTCTTATTATTGGAATAATTGAAATACCCACAATCAGAAAATGGATGTACTGGCGATTTGCAAAATGAGGAATGGAACTAATCCTAAACCTAACCCTAAACATAACCATGACCATAACGCTAATCACGGACCCTTATCCTAACCCAACTATACATATATTACTGTTACACATACTTTGGTTCTAAACAAAGTTAAGGAGGCATAACTGAGCTGTAATGTTATTGTGGATTCAGCAAAAGGGTAACCTTCCCTAAATATCCTGGCAAATGATTCTGTTTCTTTGAGGGCTGCTAAGAAGTGTTAAAGCTTCTGATATGTATTTAAAGTTGAAAAAGGCGTATGATACAATATCATGTCATAGGCTGACCCTAGTATAATAATCCCACTAGTGTTCTGCCATGTTTATGTGCACTTGAATTTATGAATGATGAATTTATCATTAACAGCAGCTCTGCTCCCTGACTTCTTGATTACAGAAGAACAGGGCCTTAGGAAGGTCTGTACAACAACATTGTGGTACAGGAAAGTTAATTCGATGTCCACCTTGCATCTGGGGGGGTCTCTCAGTTTCTTCAGTCCTATTACATTCTGTATCCTACCTCCTCACTGATCTTCCATATACTGTAGATTCTCTGCCCTGGCCAGTTTTATAAGCTACAGAATAGATGCAGTAAGGGTATTAAACACTTTCAGAAAAGCTGTGTAGCGACACTCAGAAATCACAATAAACGAGTGTCACTTAAATGTTTCAAATGCTTCAACTGATATCAAGGAAACCTGAAGAAGAAAAAAAACATCCACTGTCACAGGTGACCCTCTTTAATTTTTCCTACATAGGGAAATAATATCTATTTATAAAAGCAACTACAGCATACAAAACTATAGATAATAGTTCCTAGGATGAAGGTTGAAATAAATCACACCCATGAGTTTCATTTCCATTATAAGCACGTCAGCATATTTCAAAAGATGGCAAAAATGAAAACACAACCAGTAAGAAGCAGAGAATGAAAAATTAAAACCTGAAATGTAAGGAAATTACCCATGAGCCTTTGATATTGCAGCTTTTTGCCTGTACTTGCCTTGACTGCCAATTAAAATCAGGCTTTAATACTTCAGGTTAAGTCTTTCACAAATAAATAATGGGGAAGCCCGTGTGCCTCGGTGCTGGTGACACTGGCCTAACCGTCCTCCTCTTCTGCTACATCCTGGTTGGCGTACACCCCTGCTTCCCATCGTATTGCCATGTTGCTTTTTCGACGCGTGACTCTTGTAGCCTCTAGAACCTATCCAAACAGAAACAAAAGAGGAGAACAATCTTTATCCTAGAACAGGGGTCTCAAGCTGCAGTCCTGGGGTGGATGGCGGAGCCCTATGCAGTTTTTGGGTTTCCCCTCGTTTAACACACCTGATTCAACTCCTTCCGCTAATTACCACATAGCTGTTGAGCTGAATCATTTGTGGGAGAATAGGGAAGAACTAAGCTGCACAGGGCTCGGGCCCCCCAGGCCTGGAGTTTGACACCCCTGTCCTAGAGTGACCTGATATCAATAGAAAACAAATGGACACGTTTCCCTTCATGAATTCAGTCCATCACTGCACTGAAATGAGCTCCTATTTGTTTTTGCTTATTTTATCTTGAATCTCAATGTAGTACATTCTTATGGATAAATATTTTCTTGAATTTATGATTTTAAAACAATTATACAGGTAATCCATGGGTTCTATACAACTGTTGCTTCTAACATTTTCGATAGCCTCACATGAATGGTTTACTGACATGTTGTCAAACCTGACAGACAGACGTACTCTAGAGATTTTGGGGGGGGGGGATAGTTAATATTAATGATATAACAGAAGTGGCCCCAGTTACAGATGGTTTCATAATGGTGGAGCTAAGAATGCGGCGGAACAGGAAGCAGGCGGATTTGCAGCCGATTCTGTCCTCCCACAGGGCAGCTGTCCCGACAGACACCAGCACATGGACGCTTACACTGGCATCTTCCACTTTCTCCCGGCGCTTCACTTTGTGAGTCTCATAATCTTCCATCAGAGTCTGCATGAAATTTTTGGCCCTCTGGGGGCCCGCGGACTCATCACTGCTGACGTCAGAAATGGAGGGTGTTGGGGAGCCCTCCGACGAGGGTGAGACAGATGGTGGGGGGCGAATCTTCTCGATCTTGCCTACATAGAAGAAATGTGGTAATTCACTTATTTTCTGGCATGTATTACCAGAAGCACACCCCCTCAGTACTTTCATGCAACTACAAATGCAATAAGAAAACATTGTTTCCGATGGCATTAACAATTGGAACAAATGTATTAAATATGTTCCAGATAACACATATAGTCGTCCTTTTATGTTGTCACAGAATTACTGTGGGGATAATTAAAGTCTACGGAGTTCTCTAGCTTTACAGTTGCACCCCATATAAGAGTAGTGAGTCATTCATTTCTGTTCTTCTGAGCAGGACCTCTGATTAATGATGTAAAGTTCAGGGTAACACTTCACTTAAGGGGCCACAAATACTTAGTACTTAGTTACTGAGTTACACAAATGTTGAAAAAGCAACAGATACAAACTCAGAGATTGTATCAATATTAGAGTAAATAAAAAAGTGGAACAAAAACTCATGCTAAAAAGTTGGGAAGCACATTGAAATTTAATTTGGCCAATTTTAGACATGTTAGATGATCTCTTACTGTTGAGAGCATCTCCATTTAAATGCCATGATTATTCCACATTTTTATATTGCATTACAAAAGCTGGTCTCAGGCATGTACAGCAGCCTTAGGACCACTTGAATCACTATATAAAGATGCCCTTCAAATTCATGACAAAAACACGTCAATATCATCAATTTCACATATTGGCTAAATATGGTATTTTACATTTCAAAAATGTAATAATGTACTCAAATGTCTGTTTATGTTTTAAAATCGTTCACAGTCATTCTGCTTGTTGCATCATACACTGAAAAAAATACAAGCAACTAGATTTACTTTAAAAGGAGAATGCAGTATTCCGCAACGTAAAACCTCCTTTGTTAAGTCATCTCTTTTCTTTTCAGCTATAAATCAACTGAGAGTATTTTATGTACACATTTAGTATCTTTTAGTAATTTAACAAAGAGATGGATATTGTCATATCATATGAGTTGGTGCATATGTGTTTTAGTAATGTGACCTGTATTTTATGTTATTAGGGATGGGATATTAGGGGGCTGAAATACTGCCTGTATGACTTCATGACCTGTATTGTAAACATCATTTATACTTTATTTTGTTTCTAATTTATGGTTTCATTTACCTGCTATGGGACTACAGGTAGAAAACAGCAATATTTTTAAAAACCTGGTTCAATGCATCTTTCCTTGTTATACAAGGTTAATGTTTTATTTTGCACCGTCATTGTTTAAATAAACAAATAAAACAAAAAAACAAACAAATCATGAACAAATATAGCAGCTACATAAGATATGCGATGCTTCACAATTCATTAATGATGAACGAACGTGAGATCAGAATGTAACTAAGACTTAGTTTGTGGTTAATTGATACATAGGTGAAGCAGAATACTGCATTATTTGTGCCTCCTCAGGTAAAGCGTTATCAATCCATGTCTTTGCTAAAATCAGTCCACTGTAGAGTGTCTTAAGTAACCCATACCACCTTCAGTCTTTTCTCTGCCACTTAAATCAAAATATTTAAGTTGGTAATATTCACTTGGTGTTATGTAACTAAAACAGATTGCATCTTTTAACGTGGAAACATGTATAGTGAATAAGTGGATTAAGTGTGAATGGCTGTATCCAGAAAAGGATGAAAGTAAAATACTCAATCATTTCTGAAGAAAAACACTGAAGAGTTGGATAAACAAACAATTGTGACTTTTAATGAAAGTATGACGTACGATGAAGTGTGATCCTTACCAGGTGCTGTCCTTCCTGTGGGACTCAGCCTGGATGGCAGGACTTTGGGATTTTGCTTCAGACTGCTCTGTGTCTTCCTCTGCTTCTTTAACTCCTCCTCTCGTTGCTGAGTTGCTCGGATTTCTTCCTCGATCATGGAGAGGGTCCTTTGCTTGTGAGATCGCAGCCTGAAGGGCCCTGAGCTGACCTCCTTGTCTTGGTTTCTTGTTACTGAGGCAGTGCTCCTGAGCTCAGCTGCCTGGGAATATTTACTAAAATAGCTGAACTCTGGCTGTCCGCTGGATTCTGGAGAGCGATCTGGGGGATCACTGTAACTGCTGGAGTCCACGTCTGTTGGAAGTGCAGTCATTTCAATTATGTTATTTGGACTCCTGCATCCCAGGGGAGGTACCAAGTCATGTTCACATTTATTGACCTCCTCCAAAGGCTGCAGTATGAGATCAGTATTTTGTTCATAGTCTGGAGGCTCCTCTGGGCTCTGTGACACAGTCTGCTGGGCAATTGCATGCTGGATGGCATTCTGGACTAAAATGCCTGCGTGGTATTCCAGTTGTTCCTCTGTCATAATATCTGTGTCATTAGCTTTCAACATAAGAGGCTTGTTAACTGACAGGTCTGGTCCAATGTTGACCGTCTGCACAATATATGACATGGAAGAGGACTGATCTGTCAGAGAGATGGGGACAGTCTCACTGAGAGCAGCACTGTCACTCACATTTTCCAGTCCGAAGTGTTTCTTATCGGCCTGAGATTTGAGGGAAAGATCGTTGAATCCATAATCAGCTTCCTCTGGCTTAAAGGAAGAGTCCGTGAAGGTATCTGGCTCTTCGTCCTTAAGGAAAGTCATCACAGCCCGGACAGGTGTGAAGTCTTCCTCATCTACCCATGTTTCATCATTGTCTTTAATCTCATTTGGTGGTACGTTCTCGACTGAGCGATTAGTGGGAGATTCCCCAACAGAATAGCAGTTGTTGTGGGATTTCAATGTGGTGACCTGGCTAATATCTTGAGTAACATGAATCTCAGCGGTTACAGTGTTTGGCTTTTCTACATTTGTAATATTTGAAGTTCTGAAGGGTTTGGCAGAATAGATTTTAGGAGTAACATCTCTTTTTTGGACTGGTCTTGTATTCTCCATCTGAAGGAACTGGCTTCGTGCCGCAGAGAAGCCGATCTGCTCCATGACAACATCCTCCTTGCTGATTTCTGCTGGTACAGTAGACACTACAATCGGTTTTGATGATGCCGGTGGCATTTCTGGCCTTTTCTGCTTCCTTTCCTCATACCTCCTATGTGATGCAAGCTGCTCCGGGTCCAGTTCTTCCTCTAAAGTTTTCTCCTGAGGCGGATTCCACCACTTTGCAGCTATTCCAGGATTCTTCTTGACTGCCTGGCCTCTGATCAGCTCCAGTCGTTCCCTTTCCAATTCTGCCATCTCTTCAGAGGGTCTAACCTTCTTCACGTGAATCTGCTCTTTTACCGGCGTGTCAAAGAGCTTAGAAGGTTTCTTTTCTTCCTGGAAAGCCCGAAGCTCGAAGCGGGGCTCTTTCTTAATTGCCATCACGGTTGTATCCCCGAGAAGCTTTTTGTAATCCGTGTCGACCGACCCCGAGTGACCGTTGTATTTTTCTGAACCTTCATTGTTCATAGGGGCCTGTTTCATTCCTTCTGTTGCTGCTTCACTGTTGAATGGTGACTGCATATCAGCTTCTTGACAGCTGTTTTGTAGAAAAGATGCACCTGCATCAGGGATATCGATTGTCTTTAATTCAGCAGAAGTGTCCTCTGATGTTGTATCAGGACCCCAGCAGTTTGCTCCCTTGTCAGAGTGAAGTCCTTCCGTGGCAGCATCCCTGTCCAGTGTTTCCTGTACGTCCTCCATGGTATCAGGGCCACCTGAATGGTGATAATCATCTAGGCTTTCTGGTGGGGCCTCCATGATGCTTATACCTCCGAATATCACGTTGACTGAGTCAAGGAAAGTGACACTCTTTGAGGGAATCCCTCTCTTCAACTGACTGGCATCATTGGAGGATGTCTAAAAAACACACACACACACACAAAATCAGGAAGTATGAAAAACGAGGAGTTGCGTCATAATATCAATATAAAATTATTTCCTGTTTATTGTCTACAGTATTAAAAATAATGATAGCTTTGCCTAAAAGTTGTCAAACATTAAACTGATGTGGTGGACTGACTGTACTGGTTAGTGAATTCTGCAAATTATTACAAATTTTTCACATCAGAAAGTTGTAATATGTACAATATTGCTGTGAGGATTAAAGTCTGTCTTTCCTTTGGTTGGCTATGTTTACATTTTGATGCTGCATTTGCTTTCGGCCTAATTGCTGCTTGTCTATGCTCATCTCATCATATTTCTCTTCCAATTATTAATAATAATCAATACTTTACTGATCCCTGTGAGGAAATCGTCTTTCTGCCTCCCTCAACCCGACCTTTGTAGGGTAAGCTGTCTGCAAAGTGGCAGCCAGGGAGCTTGGGGTTAAGGGCCTTGCTTAAGAAACCACAGATATGCTGAGGCTGGATTTGAACTGGTGACCTTCTGGCACACAGGCTAAGCCCACTGAGCCACACGCAGCCCCCATTAAATGAAGAATGATTTGTTGAAAACTCGAAAGCATCTCGAGTCAACAGTTACTGTTCCCTGGCATAGACACAAGCAGTGATGTAACTAGGCCACAGCAGAACGACAGGTAGGAGAGAAGTACACAGAAAAAAACTAAATAATAGTTTAAATAATAGTAAATAATAAGGACAATATTAGGACAAGATATTAGAGATATCTTAGAAGAGACCACAGGCTCTTTTTCCAATTCTGCCATCCCATCATAGTTTCACCATTCAGTGTAAATGGTAAAAATATTAATCTGCAAAAATAAACATCATAATTTACACTCCAGATTATGGTGCCTCTTTATGAATTATTGATCTTTTGACCTACCATGTTTTGACCAAATTCAAACTGAAAATATTGGTTTTGTTCTTATAGGTTTATATTGCATTCCAAGGAAATAAATTAGGCTACAGGACATACATATGTAAATATGATGGTTTTCTTATTCATGCAGTAGACACAGAATGCCCAAAAATTAATAGGGCAAACCAGGGCGTAAGAAAACAGTCAACAAATGTGATCAAGAACACAAAAATGTAAATATGACACAAGAATTTATTTGTACGTGCATATAATTAAATTCCACAATATACAGAGACTACACACATCACCAATACAGCCTAGCTGGGAATAGGTTTTTACCTCAGGGCCATCTCTAGTGGTAGGCTGACTAGGGCCCCAAATTACCAGTTTTGTGGAGAAAGCGAAATGATCATCACTTTTCTTTTTAGTGGGGCCTCCCAAGTCAAGTTTTGCCTGAGGTACCCCCGAAAAGACAGAGCCGGCCCTGTTTTACATCTTTGGTCAACCAATTCCAATCAGGACATTGATGGTTTACAGTGAGGTGATTGGTGATCTCATGTGAATGAGCAGCTTAATTACCAAATATACTGGTTAAAGAATTTAAAACCACAGACGCTGGACGGTTAACAAATAATGTAGTTTGGTTTGAGAGTGTAGGACTGAATGGCCGCAGTTATATTCTGAAACTGACAAATACGGGAATGCACTAAATAACCCGTACGTGACAAGCTAATGAAGCATGCATGCAATATCTTAGTAGTACTTTATTTCCCATAAAACAGCGACATTACACATGACTCAAGAGTATCCAAAGTAGTCTAAGCTTAAAGGTATGCATTTACACATACAGATGTGTCACATAATAATTTGGTTTTTCGGTATTTCATATATAATAAGTTTATCTTATTTAGTTTAACTGAAACATACTAGAATGCAGCGAAAAGTGCATAAAAAGCGTCTTCAGCTCCTTTGCATATTTTAGAATTAAAACTTATTCTGTTGTTCTCTCTTTTGACTGAGATTCAGCATTGTGCAATGTGCTCAGCATGTGCAATGCGCTCGGCTCCCAGCATCTGGAAGTAATTACGAGGCCATAAAAGGTTAACTACTTCAGGTTTGCAGCTTGCATTTGGAGCGTGTCTGCCAGCCAAGCCTAACAGCAAACTACAAAGTACGTCCTGCTAGCTCACAGGCCGACAGTCTGCATTCTCACTCGCTTCCCATGAGAAATGCGCTCAAAGCCTGGGTCATGCATACACGGCTTACAAAAAAGAAGAAAGAGATACATCTATAAAACGTAAAGTTTAACTAACAGATTACAATGGGAAAATGTTATGTACTCAAAAGCATCTGTATTATAAAACACTGTGTGTAAACATTGCCTCTAGGCATCACACTATTCTACTTACACTATTGTCTTGTAATGAAAACAATAAGAATTGGTACTTCATTGATCCCTGTGGGGGAATTGTCTTTACATCTCCCTCAGCTTGCTCTTTGTGGAATAGGTTGTCTGCGAAGGGCAACCACCGGTAGCAGCACCCAGGAAGCTCAAGAACCCGCAGACATGGGGTTTGAACCTGCGACCTCATGATTGCAAGCACACAAGCTTAGCCCACTGAGCCACACACTGCCCACCCTTAGCAAAAGGGAAATGTCTCATAAGAATGCAATATGCGAAAGAACAAGGCAAACAATTGATTCAGTAAGTAAAAGTTCCAACTGGTGGAATCTTAATTGTACTGAATGTGTAGGCCTATCTGAAAGTCTTTTATGCATAGACTATTCAGTCACGTTAGAACAGAAAGCATAACGTACAGCTCCAGTGTTTTCCCCATCCTTCTTCACTAGATTAAGTTAACAAGATTCTCAGATAATTCTTACCACAACACTGGGCTTCTCTCCTTATGCCTTCCAAAACATTACTGAGCTGAATTGATCCAGCATTTCTCTGTCCTGCTTCTCTGTTTTGTTTTTTTTTTCCCTTTTCTGCACAACGCCTCTCTTCTATTCTGCTCACTAAAGCCAAATTCTTTCCCCTGCATCTCTGCAGACGATGATGTCATACGTTGAGGGGTCGGTTCAAGAGGAAGAGTGTTTCGTTTGTTTTTGAGAACCTATTCAACACAAAGAGCCTCTGTGGCAGCCAAGTTCATTTCCCTCATTCCTGCCGGCCCGGCCCATATGGCTCAAAGCGCACAAACAGCAGCGGCACGGTGAGACACATTTCCTATACAGGGAGAAAGTGGCATTCAGCAAGGGCACGTTTGTCAGAATTCATAAAATAAGCTATTAAAAATTAGCAGTTCAAAGCTAGTGCGATCAAGTGATTTGGCTACAACATTACTGACCATTTGGCTATGGCAACGCTGACTGTCAAAGGACCTCAAGCGAGACCTGAAGATGATGCTGACTGTCAAAGGACTTCTTAATAAAACTAACTTGGACTGAATAAGAGTCACATGATTTTAGGATTCAATTATTCTAGAAAAGCATTTAGTTTGGCTGATAGGGAAAATGTACATACATTAAAATAACAGAAAAATCAATATATCCCCTATTAAAAGAAAAAAAGGATAATGTATATTGCATGGTACATGGATTATAGTGACATCCTATTCAAAGAAAAAACACAAGGAATATTGCATGGTACAAGAATTTATGTAATATTATCATGAATGGTGCCAACCAGCAGGGGTGGAGTGGTGTCCCAAGAACATAAATATTGTAAGGGTTAGATGGAATGTTATTTCCTTAAATCCTTAATTTCTTATATATATATATATATATATATATATATTTTCATTGATTTTTTTATATTCATTTTTCAGAACAACTTATTACAGTATTTACTATGGCGTCCTGCCAAATAAATAAGTTATTATATAAGATATTATTCTTAGTGTTGTGTCTAAGATATAGCATACAGTACATACGGCACAATAAAAATATGTTTAAATACATTGGAATGTATATTCAAACTACTACTCTTAGTTAGGAGCCTCTTGGTGAGGATGTATGGGGATCAGCTGGGGCAGCTTCTCTAATAGTGTTTGTTGGCAGTGTGACAGTCTATATGTTTATTCGACACAATATGCCCTTTACTAAATATAACAGTTTAAAAACACAAAACCTGTCTTTTCAGCCTCTCCTGATTCCTCATTGGGGTTTATTATTAATAAATATCGACATATTTTTTGTCTCTAAATTCTTAAGTTTCTGCTGGTGCTTTACTAAATAAGCAATAAAACACAAGTGGATAAATATTAAATATTTTTGTCTTTTCAAAGAATCTAGAATGTTTCAGAGGACTTTGGATTAACATTAATACTGAGCGAAAAGTGCGGGCGCCCCCTTAGCGTCTGTCACCGGTGGTGTTCACACCAACCCCCACTCTCTCAAACTCCACTAATGGTACAAACCCAAATATGGAGAGAAGCTTATCCAGGAGAAGGGAAGGAAAGGGAAAGAGGATGGGAGGGGAAAAGTCATCTGGTTTCTGTCAGCAACTCTCAATATCACCAAAGGGAGGGAACAGAGCAGTAGCCTAAAGGTCCTTAGTGTGAGAACCACTCACTATCACATCATCTCGGAGGATGACTGTCAGACTGCTTAAAGGGACAGTAATAAACTGTACATCAGTCCACGTTACAGGATGACTGTCAGACGGCTTAAAGGGACAGTAATAAACTGTACACCAGTCCACGTTACAGGATGACTGTCAGACGGCTTAAAGGAACAGTAATAAACTGTACACCAGTCCACGTTACAGGATGACTGTCAGACTGCTTAAAGGGACAGTAATAAACTGTACACCAGTCCACGTTAGAGGATGACTGTCAGACTGCTTAAAGGGACAGTAATAAACTGTACATCAGTCCACGTTACAGGATGACTGTCAGACTG
>JABFEA020000119.1:21043094-21067959 GCA_019775915.2 Cyphomyrus plagiostoma | reverse complement strand
GTTTTTTGTGCGCGGTATTTCCCACACAACCCCCCCCCCCCCCCCCCCCGCACACACACACACACACACACACACACATAATGGGACAACATTAAATGATTAATTCCACGAAGCATTTTCATTTAGTTCACTTAAATGATCAGATTACTCACGTTTTGCCAATCCACACCAGACCCCTGACCTTCTCTCAGCCTTTCTATGAGTACTAGTTCTTTGGCAGAAATCTCAGATTCTTCATTCTTCAACTGATCAATCTCGTTCTCTAGTCTGCAGAAATACAAGAAGGTTACTCCTAATGTGCAAATACATCATTAGAGTTGAAGCCATATGTGGCGTGATATGTTGTTGAGTCCGGCTGGCGTATGTAGCCACAAAACCTAAAGCTGAAAAGAGGGGATATAGACTTATTCTGAAATGTCTTCCTGTTGACACTCTGAGCATCTGCTGAACCACCTAACACTCTGTTGACTCTGCAAAACAATAGACCTGCTGCATAAGCCGGCCAGCCACGACATGAAAACCACCTGCCTAATATTGTGTAGGTCCCCCCCTGTGCTGCCAAAACAGCTCTGACACGCCCCCGACTCTCCACATCATGTGACAGAGAACACAACTCATCAGACCAGGCCGCCTTCTTCCATTGCTTCAGTTCTGATGCTCACATGCCCATTGTAGGTGTTTTTCACTGTAGGAAGGGTCAGCGTGGGGACTTTGACTGGTCTGTGGCTATACAGCCCCATATGCAGCACACAGCTTGCAAACTACATTACTGCTTCCCGCAGCTGTTTTACCCAAAGGCATGCGAGCTACGGAAATGAAATGGTTTGTTTGTTTTTGTGCCTTCCATGAGTGAAATACATTTATATAATATCAAGAAAAAGCCCCCCCCATACTTCTCATGCAGCAATAAGCTGCTCAAAAATCTGTTTGTATTATTCCTAAACACTATGTTGAATCAGGAAACTCATCACTGGGAAACCAGAAGGTCTCTTCCCTTCCTCATTTCCTGACATTGTTTTGATTATTAACATTCCACAAATAACAATGGGCTGAATAAAATTTGCCTATACAACTGAGATTATGATTCATCCATGTTACATATTGTATAGGACTAAACAAACACGGACATTGAATAGTATTAAGTGATTTAAGTTATATCATCAATCAATTTATTTTTGAAAGAAAAGATGAAATAATTTAACTACTGTACAGATCTTACAAAACCATCTTCACAGTGTGAAAAATTACATTGCCTTGAGTATCTGCTGATTTCACTGGGAATTTAATGACGATAGGGCTGCATGGTGTCTCAGTGAGTAGCGATCGGTGTCAGCTTGCATGTCCTGCCTATGAGTTTCCATTGGAGACTCCAGCTTCCTGTTACAGCCCAAAGACATGCAGCTGGCATCCTTACGTTGCCCATAGTGTGTGCATGTGCTGTACATGCCATGTCATGCACTGTCCTTCTGTTCAGGGGCTTCTGCAGCCCTTTCGTATGTGACACCTGGGTTAGGCTCTAGGCCCCTTACAAGCCCGTATTACACAAATGAATGCAGTAACACTTATTTATCAATCAATTAGTAACACTAATTTAACACTAATTTATCCATCCATCCATCCATCTTCTCTATTTATTTATCCTATGCAGGGTCACAGGTCCAGGGCACCAGCCCATCACATCGCACACACACAGACACACACACACAGACACACACACACACACACACACACACACACACACACACACAGACACTATGAGACAAGCACTTATGCTAGGTAGGTGTTGTGTTCGCGCAGGGAAGAACTCAGGCAGGCAAGAACCCAGGCAGGCAAGCAGGAATCCAAACAAACAGGGGTTTATTCAGGGTACAGGGCGGACAGCGACGCACGTTAACACACATTACTAACATCAATGACGGATCTACCAGACTAACTCAGACGCGGACTAAATACACAGGACAAGCAGGCAGAAACAGGAAACAGGTGAGAACAACTGCGAGTCACACGAGGTAACAAGGTGGGCGTGGCACACATGAGGATCGGACGGAGCTAGGTGTAACAGTAGGTTTGTAATTATATCTTTGTGGGGACTCTCCATTCCATTCCTATGTGGAAAATGGGGGAAACCCAGCTGTAACCTTAACCATAAGTGACCAAACAAAATACTTTATTGTATACTGTACAGTATTGTAGACTTTATTTTTTTTGATTGCATTCACAGATCTCTGTGGGGATCTGAAAAATGGTCCCCACAATGTCAAAACAACAATGTAATATAAACCTAATCACACACACACACACACACACACACACACACACACACATACAGGTACTGGAAAGTATTACAAAACTCATTTTGTATATTTTTATAACAATATGAAAAAAATATTATGGTATCAAAAATACTGCCGAATTGTAGACCAGGAAGATTCTAATCTCTTGGGCTAAAATTACAGATTAAGAAATAACAGGAGTGCATGACAAATTTAGCATTTTCATATCTTAAATATATCAAATTCAACATAATTCATCACATGCTCAAAGTACACAGCACTACTGAAATGGAATTTTGGAAGTGAAGTGAGCAGAAACATTTCCATGCTGCCATCTAGTGGTATAACACTTAAGCATACACAATACCTACCACATGCAGACTTAGTTTTGTAGTTAGGTGACATCACTCTAACAATCAAATCATTTAGTCCATGTTTATTATTACATGGTCAAAGTGGTGGCTCTGAGGCTAGGGATCTGTGCCAGCAACGCTGCTGGTTCAAACCCTTTGAATGCCCAGAGTGATTCTACTCTGTTGGGCCCTTAACCTGCAGTTGCGTAGTCCTGGGTATGACATTAATCTACATCCAGCCCTATAAGGAGGTCCTCCAATTTACAGGGAATAATTAGTTGGGAGGTTGGTGGCAGGGTTGGCTGTCCAGCCACTGGAAAAAAACTCACACTGGTCCATTCGGACTAGTGTGGTACTGAGGTATCACCCGCCATGCGGCTGCACTCAGGTTCTCATCCCTGAGGTGGTCTGTAGCGTGGTGAGTGTGGCAATGCACTGTAATCAATCAATCAATCTATCTATCTATCTATCTATCTATCTATCTATCTATCTATCTACTGAAATTTGGTACTGCAGTCAACATAAACATAAACAAATAGCAAAGAATGCTTTAAAATGCAAAACACTCAAACAAACAAGCTAGAGAGGGAATTACAAATCAGTGTTGAGAATCTTCATCCGTGATTAAAGACTGCACAAATTATGAATATGGATTTTTTTAATACAAAAAATATTTAAATCATTTCATTCTCAAAATTGGTTGACACCCTCAGTCAGCAGGGGGCACCATACTAATATTACATCTATTTTCCTCAAGCGAGTTATCCAACACTGGGTGGCAGCAAGTCTATATGCTATCTCCGGAAGTTCAGGGTACAATCTGGCCAGGATACCTGATTCTCACGGGGCGCACACACACTTAGGCTGCTTAGAGGCAACAATGTATTCAATGATTTTTTTATTGGAAAAAAATTCTAACAAGCTGGCTATATATAACAGCCATAGCTGTCATGTTAAGTTTCATGGTGTCACATGACCCACGGATGGTCTACTTTCTAGCATGTTAGCTGGGAACCCAGCAATAAAGGGTATGCCGCACCCAAGCGAAAAACAAATAAGTTGGGGACAAAGTAGGTCCTCGCAGAGGAGGCCCACGCAGAGATCAATGCCATATCATCAAGACCAAAAAACTCACAAGAAGCAGAGAACAAACCAAATTCTGTCTCCAGGAGTGTAAACTTCAAGAAAGGGGCCATGGCCACAAAACTCGCAGGTTAGGTTTAGGGTTAGTTTAGGGTTAGGTAGGTAAGTAAGCAGAAAACCCCAAGACATTTTCAGTCATTTTGCAAGGTGACACTTAATTGCACACTTAACCAGACTAAGGTACAGGCACTAAGAATAACTATGCAATTAAATAACAGGCAGGTGAACTGAAATGCACGACTGTGATGTTGCCCCCAGTCCAAGACAGGCTATGTGTCAGGTTATTAGGCTTCATGTAGTTACAAGCCATGTCCTACACATTAATTTCAGTAATCTAACAATTCTGAGAATTTTAAGTTATAGTTATAAAACTACATTCAATGATTTTCTAATTATATTTAGCAGGCTTTTACATTTTTTTTCTTAAAGTTTTGAAATGGATACGGATTGTCTTATTAGTGTTATGTTTCCATTTCCAAGTCTTTTAAATAGGTGAAATTCTGGATTGCTTATCCTATAAAAAATGTAACTAAAGCATATGATTTTAACTGACTTGCATTATACCGATCTCACTTTTCTTTACTGTTCCCAGACCTGTAAGTCATGCCTCATG
Organism: Cyphomyrus plagiostoma; assembly: GCA_019775915.2. Taxonomy (NCBI): domain Eukaryota; kingdom Metazoa; phylum Chordata; class Actinopteri; order Osteoglossiformes; family Mormyridae; genus Cyphomyrus; species Cyphomyrus plagiostoma. Next base: position 21,063,577 of record JABFEA020000119.1, on the reverse strand, counting down.
CGGAGGTCGTGTCAGTTAATATATTTTTTTTAGCTCTGTACTTCAGGTTTTGCCATCTTGGGAATATTGAAGACGGGGGTGTTCCACACAGTAGGATTTTTTGCTTAGCCGTATAACTAGTCGGATTTAAATTAGTCTGAGCTAAATAGGCATTATCTTTGTTCACTTACATTTAGCCCAGATGAAAATCGGCTTAGTTATCCGGCTAAGCAAGAAATGAAAATCCTGCTTCAGGGAACAACCCCAGTTGCCAAAGTAACATGAGTTCATTCCACAAATGAATACATATTTGGGCATGTAAAAAGGTCATGTTTGTGTGACATATAAATGTTGTATACTTTGTCAGTATACAAAGTCAGGAAATCCATCCATCCAATTTCGATACCCGCTTCTCTGGAAAAATAAATAAGATAAATACACCCTAAGACAGTAATATTTAAGTAAGCTTCTGGCTTTTCACAGTCAAATTTCCTGCAGCTGTTTGACACATAAGAGACAGAAGTTACTAATAATTTAAGGGTAATATAGATAACGCAGGCTGTAAATATTATCATTGGCTTTAGAACGTTTTCCTGCGATTCTGCATTGTTAGCAATTTCACTAATCGAGGCTAGTATTTATTCACTCATCTATTTGATTTATTTTAAAACAGCTGCTAGGTTAGGGATATCAGACTATCTTTAAAACTGCTGAGGAAAATTCCTTCCTCATGTCCCAAAGACGCATTCATGACAAGGTTAGTTAAACCCTTTCAATCATTTTCAGAAGTACTTCTTCACATCTATAGCAATCTGTGGCGTTCTACCAATATCCTTCACAGTAAAAGAGCTTCATTTTTATTGCATCCTTTAATTTCTATCGTCAGGTTATATATCCTATATATTTTTTTCAGTTTCTGCTGTACCTGCGTTGCAAACTGGGATCCTTTCCCCTTTTTTATTTTGCCTGCACAGGACACACGTTTTTCTAATTTCCCTTCTATAATTAAACCCGTGCTTTAATATGCTCATGGTTAGTATTTAGCTAGCTTAGCTGGTATTAATACTGCATTTTTTGACAATGTAGGCGATTATTACACAGAAAAGAGCAGACTACACACGGCACTTCATCGTTGGTAGACGGCCATTTAAAAACTACCGGTTTCAAATAATCGAATTCTTTTTGTGAACAAAGAATAACACAATTTCATTTAAATGAACACGAAGCAACATAAAAACGCGAAATTAAGCGGATTCATAAAATAAATCTAATACGCGAATACAGTTTCTGCCTCAGCATATCAGATACAGCGGACTAGGGGATAAATTCATTATTCCAGCTGCAAAATCCAATGCACGTGTAAATACTACTGTTCATACTGTGATCCTGTGGTGCGGTTTTGTAACATGAAACAAAAGAAGTCTACAGACGGGAATATTGCTTATTAATAGATTCTAGTGCACAAAATGATTGTAGTTTTATGTCATCAGCACTTTCCATATATCCCCAATTCACCGGGAAGCCCCCTTTTTAATGCCCACGGCTTCATGTAATGGAAAAAAATCCCCACGGAATACATAGCATATAAAACAGACTTACAGATTCGGGCGGTGTTAGGCAGGATCCGAGATTGTAGAGCTAGCAGCGTTTCCCGTAAAACATGCATCATTCTATCGTCCCCCGTTTTCCTGGAAGCTTTTAGGGTACAGTCATCAGACCCCAGTTTTAAAGATACAACGAAGACAACACCGGACTAAAGGCGAATTTAAATCCGCTGCATTTTTCTTTCTGAAAGCGAGAAATTTGTAGTCACGATCTTTTATTCTAGTCACTCCACTGACCAAAATTTTCTAGACTATAGGGCTATTATGGGCAAATGATTGCATAGTAAGGACTGCCACGTACGTTCTCCCATGCCTGCTCTCCATGGCATTGCAAATTATTTCTTCTTTATTTCTTCAAGGTTTAAATAATTCATCGACTCAATCCGTTATGTTTGAGTTGATCTGGTAATACAGTATTAGGTATGTAGGCTGCTTAATCGCAGTACCATTATACAGTATGCGTGTTGTATGTTTTATTCTTGTTACCCTTCATTCAGTCTGTTCCCCCTTCTCAATGACTATAATTTAGGAATAGTTTACCACTACTTAGTTTATAAGTAGGCCGTGGGAAAGATTTCACTACCCAGGAATCTGGGTGAATGTTCCAAAATGATGTCACTGCGCCTTTTTTGGAAGCGTCTCTGCGCCTCTTTGGAATACAGACACCCGTTATTTAAGATAACACTACTTAACGTTCCACAGTCAGTGCAGTTATCGCAGCCAATGTGGGAAGGCTAAACAGAGAGCTGTCTATCTTTGTACAACAGCTATCCTAAATATAGCGTACTTTATGATGGCATTCAAATATTAGTATAATTTGATAGCTAGCAGCCATAAAACGCACACTGTTATTCACTATTGCTGTTATTACCGTTTCAATTTTACTACTACAGTAGTAGGAATCCTATAGCTGGTATAGTGATTCTGTGCTGGTTTAAATAAAGTACAGTATATGTTGTTTTACAGGCATTGAGTTAGCATCTTTCACAAGTTATGACTCTATTGCTCATGCAGAAAGTGCAGATAGGATGTGCAGAGTGAGTGACTGATTGGCAACACACACCGCTTGGACTGCAAGGCTCTCTCATTCCATAGCACTGACATTACAGAAGAAGTTAGCATGTCTGCACACTGCAAGCAGGTGCCGTACATTCGTAGGTGACATATGCGTTCAGGCTTTATGCCATATCAGGATGTCTTCCAGATCAATGAAGACATTAAACTCAAAAGACATTGACGTTCCATCGCAGGGGACTTAAACACTTGAGCAGGGCAGAAAACTGGGCTACAAATTCATCACTGCAGGCCTGTTACACTGCTGAAACTGTCAGAGAATTATGCATGAAAAACCTTCTCTGGATAGATCAGACCCCTGAGCAGACCTTTCCCATGAACAAATATATATAATTTTTCAAGTAGTCACTTATTGTAATACTGTAATGTAAAACTAAAATGACACTGTAATAATAAACTATAAAGTTAACTGCTGTCAGCCTCTTCTGCAACACACACAACGTGGTTATGTTCAGGTTATGTTCAGGTTATGTACACTCAGGAACCGAGGGGATGAGCACTGAGTTGTTTCTACACAACATCCCGCCCCCAATAAACCATTATGCACTTGATTTATTACACTAAAACTGAGATGCAAGTACCAGCAGTAAAGAGTAAAAATCATTTTCTCACAACTATGAATCAAGTCGATTGAATCCAAAACATTTTTACACAAAAGGGGGTGTTAAAAAAAAACCTCTCTTCACTTAACAGAACAATGCAGTGTGGTGTGACCTTTATAAAATGAAAAGAAGACCTTGATTGTATAGCATTTGCTGAAAACTTTAAATTTAGAAAAACTGAAGTGGTGTAATCCAGCATCACCGAAATGTGTTCTTTACTTATGGTCTACAGTGTGTATTATATATTGACAAACATTATAACAAATATGACACATATTACACAATATCTAACAAGTAATGGACACACACACACACACACACACACACACATATGTATACTAACCTGTGAATACTCTCCTCTAGTTTCTTCACCTCTTCCTCATCCTTTTCTATCTGTCTTCGCCGCTCTTCTTCCTCTTCTGTTGCTGCTGATGTCCCCTGAAGAAGCCATCGTTCTCGTTTTGCTTTGGACTGCGGGAGAGTATAAAAACAATCCGAATCAGAGCCCTCGTCTGCGGTGCCTCGATGGCTGTTTCTGAACTGTGTTATGCTCTTTGACTTTGGGGGACACAGACAAAGCTTTATTGCTTCCGTTTTCTCATATAACTATTTGTTTTTGCAATTAAGTTACTGCATGTACTGTGTTTACTTTGCAAATATCATAAAGTACAAGAAAACAAGTGATCTGGTGATAGTGGAATTATATTATATATCTGAAATCTGTCAGTCTCCTATTTACTTTACCTGAGCACAAACAAAACAAACATACTGTAAATGAGGTCTACAGAAAACATCGCAAATGAAATCTTGCTTCTTCGGATGACTAAACGTTAAGGCACAGAATTAAATTTTAATGTGCTTCAGTAACGCTCTTGAAGTTTCCCTTTGCGTCACATTTTCAAAGAACTTTTTTTGCTTTATTTAGGATGAGAGCCAAGGATTGCTCTGGGGTCAAGAGATCACTGTTACAAATGAGGTTTCCGATGAGAATAAGACCTTTGTGCAGTTTATACTAACAGTAAAACAAACATCACATATCTGTTTTTTTGTGCCTAAAACTGCCTCTTTACGAACATTCTTCCTCATTATATATGAATACAATCTATAACATAGAACATAATCTGAATGTATTATAGTTCTGTTTTCCTATTAGTTTAAATAGTCAAGCAACTGTTTACTGTTGCAAATAATTTATTGTACCAACCAACCAACCAATGTTTTCTTCTGTTTGCCTGAATTCCACTTGCCCAAAGAGAAATTAATTACATCCAAACAAAACTATAGTATAAGAGAATGGAGAAAAATGTTGAAATAAATTAAAACTTTTGTGGTCCTGAAGGTGGCTCCGAATTAAAAGTATCATGAACTCAAAATTAATATTCTCAATGGTGACAGGAATGTAAAGTATACTGGCAAGTGTTGTTTAGTTGTTACCTTGAGGTGCTGTAGTCGTAATATTAAATCCTCTAATTTTCGCCTCTTCTCTTCGATTTCTGCTTGTCTTTTTCGTTTTAACTGCAAATATTGAAAGAGAAATTGTTACCTCATGTTTGTCTGAAGTAGTCTTCGGTTTTGAACATAAGTGCATCTTTATAAAATGGCACAGCCAAACATACTCCAGTCAGAAATGAATTTTCTGTACACCAGGGGTCCCCAACTCCAGCCCTACGCTAGTTTTTGGGTTTCCCCTCATTTAACACACCTGATTTAACTCCTTGTGCTCCGGCCCCCCAGGACTGGAGTTGGGCACCCCTGCTGTACACTATAAGTAACTGGCAGGTACACAGACAGTGCATTCATGAAAAATGGATAGTGTTAGAGAAATTGACTCATTGACTAATTTAATATCGTAACCATTTAATAACATAAAACTACAATCATATATTATCAGTGCATAGCTGACGTCAGAATTATAGAATATATGTGGATCTCTGAAAAGTATGAAGAATATCTTTGTTATGCTGATGTTCAGAATGGAGAGAGCTTGCAGACACATTACAGCAGTAGATTTTCATAATGGCCTGAAATCGTCTGGTGGAATATTGAATCATTCTCTCTGATTCTCAATATCAGCACACAGACAAAACCGACATGCTTTTAGGTAACAGGACTTTGGTGTCGCTACCTGGCCGAAGTAACACCAACAAAGAAACCTATATATTTGTAGATGGTCTGCAAGACAAACAAAGACTGCTTCCATATGGAATTTGGGGGAAACAACTAACTTAGAGTTAAAACAAAAAATAGGAATTAAAAAAATTCAAGTTCAAATGTTGAAGAAGGTGATGAAACATATAGAGGAGAGTTCCCAAATCAAACAACACCAGTAAACATCTAGAACCATCATACAGGTATTGCATGTTTAGTACATATTTTGAAAGGAGGTGAAATCTGCTTTAAGAAATCTGCTTTTAGATGCTGTTGGCTTGGAAGCCTTTGCATCGTTTGCCAGTTCCTCCAACACAGCGACATAGAAACCTGTAATTTTGGGGGTGAAAAAAAATCAATGGAACATTTAAGAATACATTTATGGTACCTTCAGTTCAGATCTCTTTTTATTAAAATGAGATATTTTCCTGCTTCTTTCATCATGAGAAGCCACCTAAAGTTGACCGCAGCAAGACTGAGAAGAACTGTAAAGCATTTCGATGATAGAACTACAGAAGGGAAGGTCAAAAGGGGAGAGGTGCTATTGTTCATTAGCCAGTTGTATTAGCATCACAAACAGTGCATTGTATGGATGTGAGTTCTGCGTGTGTTTAATATATTTAGATAAGTTTAAATGCAAGCTTCCTCTCACCCACCAGAGGTTCTCCTAAAACCCCACCGCCCCAAACGGGTAGAGATAGCCAAGACAGCTGATGCTAAAATTAGCTGCCAGTAAAGTTCCCTCCCTAGATCGAGACATATGGGGCTTGAGAGGAGAAGGGGAGGAGTCGCAGGGAAGAAGGGGACTGAGGAATTGAAAACATCTGTGTAAATATCTCAGACTACTTCAAGCAGGCATCTAAGAGCTGAGCATGGGTGCCCGCCACTCAGCCCTCCACAAGGAGCAACCCAGGGAGCTTTTCAGTTGCTTCACTGGCAAAGATTTCCATATTAAAATAACAGTGCAGTTGTCAGAATTTTAAAGTGGACAGTTCTTGGAAGTGCTTACTCAACTGAGAAATGTAAATGCAGGCCGGCATGAATTCGCAGTGGAACAAATAAGAAATTCTAGCACACTCATATTAGCATAGTAGCATGTGTGATAAAATGCCTATGATGTAACGTTATAAATATTGGCCTAGACAGATTAAACAATTTTAGAAGTGCATTCTGCATGTGCTTCACACATTTAACATATTAAATGTGGCGCTTTTATGATGTTATGGCGTTACCATGACAATAACAAAGCATTTAATTTAAAAATAACTGGCTCTTAAAACTTGAAAGTACATTTACCGTATTTAATTTGGAAACATTAAATTCATAGTTTATGTCGAAAATGGTGGCATCTCATAAATGTAGTTATCGGAATGATACTTTTTTTGCTTCTGTTTACAGCATAGCTGTAACACTAATAAACCCTGGAAAATGGGACAGTTCTGCCGATATCGGAATTCCGAAACTACGCTTTCAATGATTTAAAATAAAAATTAAATAGCTGAAAGATAGATAAATAATTAAAGCTCAAAAGTGAGAGAAACGATTAAACTCCTGGGGGCACACTTTATTAAAAGTGAAGGAAAAGTAGGCGATTTATTTAATTTTACATTCCGTGAAATAACTTCAAGTTTCAAGCTCACTGTAAGTCAACATAACTTAGACCTTTAATGACCTCTGGTCTGTGGAAAAAACACAGAAACATGGTGGATGACTACCCTGCTTTCCATCCATCAATAATTGCTTATTCTTAGCTAGAACAAGATTCCCATTAGTACTCAACCTATTAATTTAGGGTTTTCATGATCACAGTTCTCATGCTGGCCAGAATTAACCCAATGTCAGCCCTAGGGGCTGGAATATATAAAATAAACTACAGAATGAATTTGCAAAACATCTAAAAAAAACACTTTCTTAATAAACATCTTTACTTTTCATGAACATAATGATTTACTTGTCTAGTTTATGTATATGTAGTATAATTGAAATATGTTTTCATTAGTTAATTTTCTATAGTTATTTTCTATGGCTAATGTTGCCAAAATAGTTCTCGATTTGCTACCCTGCGCTACTGTGCATAATGCATGATTAACTGGTGCCAAACTTAATTTTATTGCCACTTTCCCTAGTTCATAACTGTTTGTTCCGTGTAAATTCTTAGAATGTATCAATATAGTTTTTGCCACAAGGAACATGTTAATATTTTTACACAAAACTCTCTTTCAGCCATAAAGCCCTTACTGAACATAGAGTGCCATGTTGTCCACATCAACCATTACATCCATCAGAGTCATGCTGAAGAACCACTGACCAGAGCTACTCCTAGAGAGCCAAAAAGCCTAATGGAAAAGCCAGGAAAGCCACAACTTACTGCAAGGGCTTGGAGTCTCTCCTTCTGTAAATCAGTCTCAGACATCCTGAAAACAAAAGAGCAGAACGGTTTCTCTCAGTGAAATAGGACTCAGGCACGAGCTGCAGGCTTGCTGTGTTTGGACAGAGGAAGGTGATAGAGCAAGCAAAGAGTGCAGTGAGTCACACAGCTGAACGCTGGTCATGTGCGGTAATCCAATCACTGAGGCACTGTGTGTTGGGAAAAGGATTTTTCATTCGCTGGCTGTCTGCCAGCAGCACCGCCCGCGATATTGCAGCTTGAATTCCTCTCTCTCTCTCTCTCTCTCTCGCTCTCTTTCTCTCTCTCCCTCCTTCTCTCTCCCTCCCTCTTTCTTACAGTCGCTGGCCATGTATGTACACAGGACAGTACCGGTGTCTAGGGGCAGACTGCGATGCTGGCATTCTTCACCTTTAGACTCTGACAGATAAGTCGAGTAGAAATTCAGCACATGTGCAATTACATGGGAATAAGGAAAAACATTTGAAAAAGCTTTTGCACGTCCACTGTAATGTTAAAGCAAGGCCACTATTTCAGCTCCTCTGTCAGAGACACAGTATGTTACAATATTCGTCTAGATGATTACATTTCAATTTGACACGCATGTTAAGTGCTACATTTTCACCTGATGACAGAAATGTCAATAATATTAACAACGGCAACTATCAGTTAAACATTCAGTCAAAACACAATGTAACTTGTGTATCTATCATGTACTAGAATATAACATTTGTTTTTTCCTTTTGAATGTCGGTAATAAAGGCTGCAGTAACTGGAGGAGAATTATACAGATTCATTTAAAATTAGCTCTAGGCTCACAGCAAACCCCGCATTACATTTATTATACACTTAACACTGGGAAAATGGACAGATGGATCAATGGATAGAATTACCACCTATTAATAGTATCGCTTAATTACTAGGGAACATCAAGTTATTTACTGAATGGAGTCGCTTTGGAAAACATGACGTGGAATTTGTATCAGGCATGTCTAACCAAGCACTGAGGAAACCGATTCTGGTGCGGGAAATAGCAGCAAAGTGGAATGGAGTTTATGCGTTTCAGTGCATGGCCTTGTGTCCAAACCCCTTCTTTGCTGGGAAACAAAAACTCCTTACATGGTGAAAAGGCTGCACTAGCAGACAGAAGAGCTATGCTGCTCTGCGCTGAAAATCTCAAGAGAATGCCTAAGAATTCCTCGCTCAAGTTAATAGCACTGCTTCAGTGCCAGAAAGTAAACAAAAAATATGATACATCAAACTAAAAATAATCTTCAGTCACCATGATTCGAATTGAACATAGTTTGGGAACAAATGTGCTTTAGTTCATAGGCTTCAGCCCTGCCTTTTTGTGGGACACTGTGAATTAACAAAATAAGTTAACTTTTCTGTTTACCCGAAAGATGTACAAAGTATTGCTTTTGTTATTCCATTGCTTAACACAGATGAAATTACCTGCTATCTCACACAGTATTCTATTCTATTCTGCTATATGTAGAGCACTGTCCTGGGAACACTTTGTTATGCATGAATGGACCCAGCATCTTTGGAAACTCGTCTGACGTACATTTCTCTGGGGACCTTTTTTTTCACCCTGCAGAATGCTGACTGCTAGATTCACGAAGACTCCCTTTCTTCAAACTGCCCTCATTGTAAGTCTGAATCACTGCAATATTTCTTGTACCTGTGCTAGATGTGACTTGTAACTTCAAATGTATTACTCGTTCTCACTAGATTATTGCATATCTATTACTTATTTATTGTTAATTATTTGTATGCTGTAAGCTTTGCTGGGTATGGATGAATGAGTAAACATTCTAATGTACTTGTGGATATAAATAAAACATCTTGAATCTAATGTGTTATTCCAGTAAAAGTAACTACCCCATTAACTACCTACAGCTGAGGTACCGACACACATCGTCATTATAGAATAGTGATACTTTATTAATACCTGAGGAGAAATGATCTTTTTACTTAGTCCATTGTACTATCCGGGAGACAAATATACAGGTGAGAGCAAGCTTGGGGGGTGAGTGGGGGGATTTGGGGAGGGGAGGTGGGCTCACAGTGCAGCGCATAAGGGTCAGGCTCATTTGATTATTTTGTCGGGACTCGAACCAGTGACCCCCAATCAGAGATTTAGCTCACTGAGTCACATAACACCGCCTAGGGCTGATCCATCTTCATTCTTAACTGACATAATATGTGTGTTACTCACGGTGTGAGTTTTAAGTATTTATCTATTTTATAGATTAGAGGTTCAAGAAGAAACTGCACATATCATGGTCTGGGGAATTTTAGACTATTAGTATTCTATAGCAGACTATATTAGTACTCGATACTCATAGCTGTCGTATTGAATGCTGAAGAAATGGGCAGGGGCACCGATCTCAGTGATTTTGATAATACAGTAGTCAAATCATTATGGCCAGACCACTGGGTTGGAGCAGTTCAGAAACAGCACGGCTTGTGGGGTACTCTCAGTGAGCAATGGTGAGTACCTTGTACTCTCAGTCAGCCATGGTGAGTACCTTGTACTCTCAGTCAGCCATGGTGAGTACCTTGTACTTGTACTCACAGTCAGCCATGGTGAGTACCTTGTACTCTCAGTCAGCCATGGTGAGTACCTTGTACTCTCAGTCAGGTATGGTGAGTACCTTGTACTTGTACTCACAGTCAGCCATGGTGAGTACCTTGTACACTCGGTCAGCCATGGTGATTACCTTCTGAGAGAGGTCTGAGGAGGGAACAACCACAAACCGCAGACAGGGTGCTGGGCAGCCAAAGCTCATCGATACGAGATGTGAACTATCCTGTGAGGTAGAAACCAACAGAAGGGCTACTATGGCACAAATGGCTGATAATTTTACTGATGGTCATGGGAGTAACATGTCACTACGCACAGTACATCAAGTCCTGCTGCATATGTCATCCACTGTGTCTACAAATAGCTGGTCACCATACCCACCATCAGACAGTCATTAAAAAAAAATCTTCCATTTTAATCAGAATGTCACTGATGTTGCATCATATCTCCATCACCAGTGACTAATATTATACAACAAATGCGTACTTCTTTTGTGGAATGAAGGTTAAAATGCGCAGTAATTTTTTTGTCATCACAGCTAAAATGCACAGAAAAGAAATATGCATTTGTACTATTGCCATCACAGTATATCACTTTATATAGTTCCTTCCTGTCATCAGTGTTTTTAAATTTGTGAATAGTACAAATAAAATAGTGGCATCACTGAGTACAAAAAAGAAAGCAGCTGTACTCATACTCTGTCTGAAGAAAATGGTATCTGTGCATGTCTAATTTTTATGAAAAAATCATTTTAAAGGTGAGTAAAACTAGTGTGTAGTTTCACTGATTTTTTTTAAGTTCAGAGCCTTGTAACACCTACCCCCCCTTAATTTACATCACAAAAAATAACTATACACGAAGGGCAGATTCAGGCAAGGTGGGCAGGTTTTATTCAGGGATAAGGAACAGGCTCCGGACCCCCCACAACCCAGTAGGATAAGAGGGTTGGACAGTGGATGGATGGATAAACCAGATTCAGAGTCATTAGCCGAATTCCAAGCCAGATAAACCCAAAACAGGATCCAAATCATAATCCAAGCCATAGTCGAGGGGTGAACGAAGGTCAGCCAACAAGCATTGGTCAGCAGGAGAGCAAGACGGAACCAGTGATAGGTAAGCAGGTGGGGGTTGGGCAATGTTTGTTGTTAGGTAATTAGGGCTGGACAGGTCAGAAGACTGGCAGACAGAATAGAGAAACAGGAAGCACTCGAATTCAGATAAACCTGGAAGATCTTGTGTCTGGCCGGAGTATCAGACAATATGAGAAGACAGATTTCAGCTGGGAGGAGGCGAAGTCCTTAAACAAGTAACACCAACAAGGGAAACCACAGACAGGAAGGGAAGGCTTAGACAGAACGGGATTCCCTCAGAGGTGTGGCCATTGTGATGGGGATTTCCTGTGATGTCACACAGGGATCCATGGAACTGAACCCAGGTAGTATCCCTGCTCCCGACGACTGCAGGCGATCAAGAGTCCCGGGGTGATCGCGGTGAAAAGCCAAGATGAGAGAAGGGTCCAAGATGTGCCTAACCGGTACCCACAAACATTCTTTGGGACTGTACCCCTCCCAGTCCGCCAGGTATTGTATCCCCTGGCCCCTGCGACGGACATCCAACAAATGACAGACCTCATCAATGAGTCTAGGTGGCAAGGGAGGCAGAGCACGACAGGCCAGGAGACTACCCGCATGAAGTTCTAGAAGGGAAACATGAAATATAGGTTTAATCTGGTGCATGGAGGACAGGAACTTAAAGCATATTGCAGAAAGACAGACAGTTTTTGATTTAGAGAGTGGCCCTACAAAGCGAGGAGCCAACTTAGGTGATTGAACGTGTAAGGGGAGGTGTGTTCAGCCAGACTTTCTGGCCCACCCATAGAGGAGGTGCCCGGTAGCGACACTGATTTACATACTTCTCCATTCTAGCCCTTGAGTGTAACAAGGCCTCTGAGGGTAACCTCTGGGTCCGGCTACGACAATATAGGAAACACTGGACAGATGGGACAGCCACCACCTCCTCCAGGGACAGGAACAATGGCATCTGGTACCACAAACAACATTTTGTTCTGTGGATGACACTGATAGCAAGTAGAGGGCGTATTTAGCCAAAAAAAGACGGTAGATATTCCAAGTCACTGCCTTTCATAGCCCTTTCATATTTATCTTTAATTCAGTTTGTTAAACTTTGTTGCATTTCGTCTCCGGAGAAAATCAGGGTACATTTCACAACATGTTACACAGTTGTAACTGTGTACGTGACAAATAAAGAATCTTGAGTATAGATGGTGATTAGGAGGCCAGGCACTGCAGCATTCTCTCCTGATCCTGGTTTACCCTTTCAGTCTGTCCACTGGATTGGGGATGGAACCCTGACGAGAGGCTGGCTGTGGTATTGATTAACTTGCAGATCTCCTGCCAGAAGTGGGAGATAAACTCTGGTCCCCTATTGGAGAGAATATCAACAGGCAGTCCATGTGGAACACATGCTTGAGTAACAGTTGTGCAGTCTCTTTAGCAGAGGGCAATTTGGAAGTAGGGACAAAATGGGCAGTTTTACAAAATAGGTCTGCAATGCAGAGGACCCACAAGAGCCCACGAGAGGGGGGAAGACCTGTTACGAAATCCAATGCCATATGAGATCAAGGGCGACTCAGAATGGGCAGGGGTTGTAGGAGACCCGCCGGTGCTTGACATGGGGTGTTGTTCTGGGCACAGATAGCATAAGCAGCCACAAAACTGCGAATGTCATGGAGCATTGTGGGCCGCCAGAGCTGAAGTGTACTGTAATCCCAGGGGACAGGCTAAAGGGGTGAGTGCCCCCACTGGAGAATTGGGAACGAATCAGGAAAAAAATACAGGAGTGAATAATCTACTGTATTAGGTGGGCAACCATCTGGGACCTGTACAAAATGCTGGACTGCCCAACAGCCTCCTCTATCCCCCAAGAGACCACCCCCACAAAACAATTGGTCAGCAATATAGGCCTGGAATCCTCCGGATCTTCCTCTTCCCTGAACTGATGTGACAGGGCATTGGGCTTGAGAATCTTCCAGCCATGTCTGCAGGAGGGTTGACAATGAATTTGTGTAAATAAACAAGGACCATCTTGCTTGATCAGCACTGAGCCGACGCATGAGACCAAGATACTCCAGATTCTTGTAGCCAGTTAGGGTCAAAATGGGCTCCCAGGTGCCCTCAAGTCAATGCCTCCACTCTTCCAAAACTAGCTGCACCGCTAATAGTTCCTGATTTCCTGTGTCATAATTTCTTTCCACAGGAGCGAACTTATGGGAGAAGTTAGAAAAGAGGTGTAATTTGCCATCGGTGGAGAAACATTGGGATTAGGACAGCCCCTGTGCCAGTCCCTGATATATCTACCTCTACCACAAATTGCTTAGAGATGACAGGTATCTGGAGGGTGGGGGCCAAAGTGAAACACTCACGGAGGAGGAGAAGGGCTTTATGACCCACTTCTGTCCATTGGAAATGCACCTTAATGGAGGTGAGAGCAGTAAGAGGGGCTGCTAATGAGCTGTATCCTTGAATAAACAACTGTAGAAGTTGGTGAACTAGACAAACTGTTGTAGCTCCTTCCATGTCTCTGGTTGTGGCCATCCATCCAAAACCTTTCCAAAACAAACAAAGCTGTTTAAAGCAGTATACAGAAGTGTTTCAATACAATATACTATAAGGTACTATATAATAAGGCTGTGTTGTATCACATGCGACTCAATGTGATACAATGCAATACATTACCGGATATGACTTCAACCTGTGTGAGACTTGGCCAAGGAACTTGAAAAGGACTGGCCACTGACAGCAGGGGAGAACTGGAGATCATAGAGTGCATCTGAGACACAGTTTAAGGAGGGCGAGTCAAGTTTCAAGTTTATATTGTCATGTGCATTTGGGAATACAATGAAATTCTTGTGCCAGAGAGGTCATCCGTTACAGTAGACGGTGCAATACAACATAAAGCTCACGAGAGCAAGCCCACATGTGAACATGAAACCACATACCATCAAACAATGCACAATACAGTATACAACATACATACAGTAGACTCCTTCACTGCTGCAGTGCAGCAACTGATATTTAACCAATTATGTTTGCATGACATGCACAATGTGGACACTGTGTGTGTGAGTGTATATGGTGCAGGTATAGATGCTCCTACACCAGGGCTCTTCAAATCACGGTCCTCGAGGTCCGAGCCCTGCTGATTTTCCAGCCTTCCTTTACCTGTGAACCAGATGTAAAGCCTTTGGCCAATCAGAATCAGTAATTATTAAACTAACTACCTGGGACAACTGAAAACAGGGCCTTGATTTGGAATCGAGGTCCAGTTACATGGTAACTTTGAAAAGTCTTGTCTTATAGCATCTCCCTGAAGGCAGTAATTCAAAGAGGCTGTAGGCTGGGTGATGCAGTATACACACTGCCCTCTTCTGGCAGAGTGTGGAGTAAATTCCATGGTGTTCCTGGAGCTTGGTTCCAAATGATCTTCAGTGTAGTCCTGGTAATTCGTTGTAGTCTGGTCAAGATACCAAACCACACCCTGATGCAGCCTGTTAGGATGCTCTCAGTTGTGCAGTGGTTGAAATTCATGACGATCCTGACTCCTACTCTAAAGGTCTTTCCCCTTCTCAGGAAGTATAACCTTTGCTGTGCTTCCGTGACGATGCTGGTGGTGTTCAGAGTCGATGTGAGGGAGTCCATGAGCTGGACACCCAGGAATCTCGTGCTGTTGACCATCTTGACAAGGGATGTTAACAAGGGAGTAAGGGGAAAGGGTGGCCTTGTTTCTCCTGTAATTGATGACAACCTCCTTGCTCTTATTGACATTCAAGGTGAGGTTGTTCTTGTTGCCCCATGCAGTCAGGTCCTATACTTCACTCCTGCAGGCACTCTTGTCGTCGCCGCTGATAAGGCCAATGAGTGTGGAATCGTTAGCTAATTTTATTATGTTGTTGTCTCTTAATTGCGCAGTACAGGGAATCCACTATAGAGCAGGGGGCTACGGCAGCAGCATTATAGCACACCAGTTTTGAGTATCTGGTGGATGAGTATCGGATCCCAGTTCTCACTGTCTGGGGCCGGCTGGAGAAGTCATCTAACACCTAGAGGCAGATTGAGCCGCACAGACCAAAGTCCCTGAGTTTAATCAATCCAAATATAAAATTATTGGTCACATTTCTAAATAATAACGGCACAGGACCCCTGCTAATAGTTATATATTAATAAATCAGATTTTATCAATGCAAAGATGTTACAAACAATGCATCTCGTGTTCATCCCAAATTCTATCCAGTGATCAGGGCAGTTACATTCTGAATTCTTATGCCGGTGCACTGACGTGAGTTGGTGAATCTTACTATCCTTTGTCAACAGAGTCAGCAAGGGATGCCTCGCTTTCTTCCCTTCCCTTATGCACCAACCCTGACTTCCTCATCAGAGACGAAGGACAAGTTCTATGATGACATCAGCTCTGCCATCAGTAGAATCCCTGAAAACGAACCTCTGTTCATCCTAGATGACTTTAATGCCAGAGTCGATGTTGATTAGAACTCTTGGCCTACTTGCTCGCGTCATTTTGGCATTGGAAGAATCAACGAGAACTGGCAACACCGACTGGAACTCTGCTGCGATCGTGGTCTCTATGTCACGAACACATTCTTCAACACAGAGTTCCAGCATCGTGTCTCCGGGAGACATCCGCAATCCAAGTACTGCCACGAACTTGACTTTTTTTGCCCAATGTTATGCTGACACACATCTATCAGAGTGCTGACTGTGACACTGATCACTCCCTGGTGTGCAGTAAGGTGAAACTGCGTACAAAGATAACATTCCACATGAAATATAAGGGCAAACCCTGCATCGATGCCAGCATGACCCACAAACAGGAAAAAGTGGAGGATTTTGTGGGTGCTGGGAGAAGATCTCCCCAGTCTGTCCAATGCAAAAGCCAGCAGAAGATGGGATCTCGTCAGGGACTTCAGGGATGTTGTCTACAATGCTGCCATTGAAGACCAACAAGTCAGCAGAGTGGTTTGAGGCCCATTCTGAAGCAATATTACATTATGTCAAGCTGAAGAGACTTGCACTTGTTGGATATGAGGCCTGCCCCAGTAAACAGAACCTGCAGATCCTCCATGCCACTTGCAGAAATGTTCAGTGGAGCATTAGGCGATGCACCAAAATCTATTGGCTCCAACTCTGCTCTCACTTACAGAATTTCTGCTGATGCAGGCAATATCAGGAGGATATATGAAGGAGTTAGGCAGGCTCTGGGACTAACACAGAGGAAAACCACCCCTCTGAAATTTGCCACAGGTGAGATCCGGGATCGGACACAACAGATGGTGCACTGGGTGGAACATGAACTGTATTTAAGAGAGAATACTGTCACTCAAGACATTCTGAATGTCAGGAAGTTTCTGCCTATGCTAGAGGAGCTCGAGAGAGAACTGAACTTTGATTAATTTAGCAAGGCCCTAGATTTTCTAGTCCCTGGCAAAGTACCTGGGGAAGATAGCATCCCTGCTGAGGTCTTGAAGTGCTGCAAAGGAACTCATTACTGAATTATATGAAATCCTTTGCCTTTGTTGGAGAGATGGGGCAGTGTCACCAAACATGACAGACACCAACAGTCACACTGTATATAATAATTATCCTGGCATCTCACTCCTTAGTACTGTCAGGAAACTCTTTACTCGGGTTGCCCTGAGGAAACTACAAGTAGTAGCAGAGAAAGTCTACCCAGAATTGCAGTGTTGATTCCAAACCAACAGATCTACCATTGACGTGGTCTTCTCCCACAGACAGCTGCAGGGGAAATACAGAGAACAAGTACAGCCACTCTTCATAGCCTTCATAGGCCTCACAAAGGCTTTTGATCTTTTCAGCACTCTCTTTGCCACTCTGCTTATACACACCTTTGGATCTGCCATAGAAGACATATATCTCCAGACTAGGGTGAATGGAAAGCTCATTAATATTTCCAAATTATGAGCTAAATCCAAAGTTCACTTGAAATGCCCATGGGACTTCTTTGCTGATGATGCAGCAGTTACTCAGCTGATAACCCCCAGCAGCTTACGAGTAGCTTCGGCAATGCTTGCCGAAACTTTGGACTCACCATCGCTCTGAAGAAAACCCAGGTAATGGTACAGGACATGGATATTCCACCCGTTATTAGACTATAAACTAGACGTTGTACATGACTTTGTGTACCTCAAATTCACTACTCCAGTGGCAAATTGACAGAGTACACCAAGATCTAGGTTTATAGAACTTGCTTTGCGAGTACCCTCCTGAACGGCAGTGAGACCTGCCCGACAAGAACGAAAGTTCAGCACTTTCCAGATACAATGTCTCCGACGCATATTGAACATCATGTGGCAGGACAAAGAACACCATCATGAAGATAGTGGGAATGCCTAGCATCTATACCCTGCTGAAACAGAGACACATGTGCTGGCTCAGTCACTTAGTGAGTATGGACAATGGCCAGATTCCCAAGGATCTCCTCTATAGAAAGCTGGCAAGGGGAAAACATCCCATGGGCAGACCTCAGCTACGGTACAAAGATGCCCTGGGCATTGATCTGAATACCTGGGAAGCTGTAGCAGCATGATAAGCTTGGAGAGAGACAGTGCTGAAAGGTTTTATCGAGTTTGAAGAGACACTTACCCAGCCATCAGAAGGAAAGAGGTTTAAGAGAAAGACCCAACAACAGTCTGACAGACCAGCGTCCAAATATTGTGCTCATTGTGGGCAAGATTGTCACCCTCCTATTACCCTGACCAGCCACCTTTGACGGTGCAACTGAACTAGGACCAGAACCTCCATCCAGAGCGCAACTCCATAGTCTCCCGAGATTGATGGATGCCCACCTAAATTATAATTACTATATATTACATTCTACAGACGCCCCCTGAAGGGACTTGTACAAAAAATTAAAATGCTCACACTTCCGCGTGCGCACCTGACTCTTGTGCAGGCCACCTACTTTGGCATGCTCACCCAAAAGGTTAGAAAAGGGAAAGTTCCAATTGATTTCCGGAATATCCATACTCCTATACTTTCCAGCCCAGCGAAGTCAATGTGTCTTACCACATTGTTCTGAGATCTACGTAGCCCCTAAAGGGACCTGTGCAAAAAATTTAAATAATCATAGATTTACATATGTACCTGTTAGCTTTGTGTGCTACTTACTGTGTTTTCAATATTGTGGTTGGGGGGGGGGGGTTACACAGACAGATCCATTAAGTGAGTGAGTCAAATCCATCCTGTTAAATTATCCTGTTTGACCTCATACTTTTACCTCACAGCTACCTAATCAAGGCTGTGTCCTAGGGTAAGCAGGGGGCATGGACCCGGTGGGAGGATACTATCCACAGGGCCATTACCTGGGAGGACATCAGGCAAACCCCACAGGCACGGCTCAGTTTTACGGTCAGGGCAGCGTATGACACCCTCCCTCACCCACAAAACCTCTCAATCTGGTTTGGGAGTGAGGACAAATGCCCCCTGCCTGAAAGAAACGATGCAGGCCTCCAGCACATTCTGTCTTCATGTGGAGTAGCGCTGACACAGGGGCGTCTCAGATGGCGGCACAATCAAGTCCTAAGGAAACTAGCAGAGCACCTGGAGATGAGCAGAGCAACTGAAAACACCTCACCAAGCTGCCAAACGGCAGGTATCTCTTTGTCCGACCGGGAGAGACCCAGCAGATACCACAAGGGGGGGCAGATAAGATCACTGCTGACCCCTGGAAAAGCGTGGCAGATGCGCGTCGACCTTGGCAGGCAACTGGTCAACCCAAGAGAGATCGCGCAATCAACTCTGAGACAAAACATTGTGATGTGGTCCACAGCTGTGAAGCGGGTCCTCATTATTGAGTTGACCGTTCCTTGGGAAGAGGCCATACCAGCTGCACATGAACTAAAGCGGCTAGAATACATTGAGCTGGCAGCAGAATGCAGAGAGGCAGGCTGGGCAGCATCCGTCCCCCCAGTGGAGGTTGGGTGCAGGGGTTTTGTAGGCAGGTCAGTGATCCAGCTCCCCTGTGCGACAGGAACAACAGGGGCAAGGCTGCAGTGAGCGGTCAAGGAGCTAGCAGAGGAGGCGGAGAAAGCAAGCTACTGGCTGTGGTTACAGAGGAAGGACAATATTTGGGGACAGACACCCCAATAGGGTCAGATACAGGGAGTGGTAGGGAGACGTCCCTAGGAAACAACTTGCCCCCCCACCTGGAGATGTACTGGTTAGGGGGCGAAACATCGGTGAAAGGTGGCACCAGCTGACGACCCCGCATCAGACCCAAAGTGCACTGGAGGAGGTGCGACAGGCAGAAGGCGAAGCAGGAAATACCATCTTGAACCTGTAAACAGCATTGGTATTACCTATGTATAGGCTACACATCCATTTCAATATTTGTTTATTTGTATGCAACTGAAATTATCCGCTAAAAGTTTTTCCCCCCCCTATGTCAGTAGGTTAGATAAGAACCATTAACTATTGCATTGCCCAGTCCTAATATGGAGCACTGGTGGTTTGCGAAAACAAATCTGTAATTTTTGGTACATTGACACCTAACACCTAGAGGCAGATTGAGCCGCACAGACCAAAGTCCCTGAGTTTAATCAATCCAAATATAAAATTATTGCTCACATTTCTAAATAATAACGGCACAGGAACCCTGCTAATAGTTATATATTAATAAATCAGATTTTATCAATGCAAAGATGTTACAAACAATGCATCTCATGTTCATCCCAAATTCTATCCAGTGATCAGGGCAGTTACATTCTGAATTCTTATGCCGGTGCATTGCCCTGTCCTAATATGGAACACTGGTGGTTTGCGAAAACAAATCTGTAATTTTTGGTACATTGACACAGCGAAATTGTTAATAAATATGTATAAAAATACATAATCTGATAATTAAATGCTGTGCATTACAATGTGTCCATTCAAAGTACAACTAATAGAATACGGATACATTTTCCACACATACTGTAGAAAACACGTAAACATGTTAAGAAAACGTCATTAAAAACATTAAAAATAGTGTGTGTATGTGTGTGTGCGTGT
>JABFEA020000119.1:21023421-21042994 GCA_019775915.2 Cyphomyrus plagiostoma | reverse complement strand
TCCTAATGAAGTAATAGTGAACTACTATAATAATTAGTTCACTATTACCTATTGAGTAATTAAGCATAATTCCCTAGCAGTGAATAGTACCAGTTTAGGTGTTAATGAAGCATTACTCCTTTGTTGCTGCTTACTTCTGGCATATTTACCTGTTAACTACGGAACAGTATTACCAAATGCTCTAGTAGTAATGCTTGGTTCCCCTGTTCCTATTGAATGCACTTTGTAGACGCTGCCTTATTTGTTTCGCGGAAAATAACCCATCAGTACAATAATTAATGAATATATCAGTCACTATACAATGTTGTACACACACACACACACACACACACACATATACAATCTGTATATTCTTCCGAAAAAGAAAATCTAACTTTTATGATTTTAACTAGCTGCTAAAGAGTTCTTTCCTTACCTTCTTTTGAAAAGCAAAATATAAAACAGCACCAAAGACAAAAAACATTAATGATTCTCATTTCTCCGGGAGGGTAAGAACCAAACCAAGCTCCAGCTCCAACAATCCCGAGCAAATGAATGTAGATCGTACCACGCATTCGTCACCGTACAAGATTTTTTCCTGGTGTATTTTATTCAGGGCAGAATGGGAGCGGACGCGAGCCGAGGATGGAGAAAGTGAACTAGTATGATTCGCGTTTTACAAGGTGGTTCGGAAAAACTCATTAATAGTGAATGCTTTACAGTTTGCACAGAAAAAAATAGGTAGCACATGTCGATGAGGGTCACTGGCCAATCAGGTAGTGCTTCTTATAAATATTGAGATGGCCAATCAAATAGCGCTTCCCTCATGAATTTCAATAAGACTTACCAAACCACCATTGTAAAAAGAACAGCAAATTAAATTTATATATATACAGTATAAATGACTGTTTTCTGCTATTTCTAGAAAAGACTGGATAACGGTACCTAACGCTTGAAGGTACCAACTCAAAAGCAATAAAAAGTGGGTGCCTAGGTTCTGATGGGATTCTCTCTGCTCCGTTAAGAGATCTGGATTATAGATGTCTTCTGTGCATTGATCCCGGAAAATGCTTGATGGTTGGCAGCCCTACAAACAAAGGCTGGCACATTGAGGCTAATCAATTGTCTTTTCAAAAGCAAATTCTGTATATCACTGCCACTTCACACAATTAACAAACACAATTAAGAATAGTAATACTATGCTACATATCACGTACCCAAAAGTTGATTGGTCATGGTTAACTATTTCACTAAATCACTCACACACATAACTTTTCTTCTCTTCCTTTTTTCTTTTTAATTCTCCTTTGCCTCCATTGCCGCTTAAGACTAATGGACCCCACAGTGAGAGTCTGTCAATTTGTACCTAACATAAAATGTGGACATTTTAGAGAATGTAATTAATATTTTCCTTACTTATGATATGTGACCACAGAATAAATTAAAAGACCACTCTATACTTGTAAACAAATGTTCGTTTTGAAATCCTGGTTTAATTGTGGTTCTGCTGGCTGAAGGCTACACTGAACAGAAGACACTGGAAATGGTCAGAAACCAGTCAGGTAAAAGGAGAAGTAACATTCTAATGAGATGACAGTTAACTTTTCCGGCAGTTTTTCATGAATCATTCAAAAGGCATGGGAAACATTAAGGGCAGGCGTGAAGTACACTGCTAGGACAGTTCATATCAGGCTCCTAGAAGTGCCATAAAGCAAGGAAGAATCCCTTCATTAATGAGGAACAGGGAAAAACCTGGCTGCGGTTTGCAAATATATATATGTGGTGTGTATGTGTGTAAAATTCACACATGCACACCATAAGTTGAGAGATGAGCGAAACAAAAAATTGTGCTGTGGTCTTCTCATTTTTTTCTGCAGCTGTCATCACAACCCATCTGTCATTAATCAGAATGATCTTTTTTAATGACCCCACGGTAGCCAATTTTGGCTCAGCTGGTGTGAGTGAAATTTTTAATCCGAGACAAGTCTGCACACACATTACATGCATTTACATGTAATAGTTCTATCATCTTGTAAATAGTCTGTAGGGTTTGCAAACTTTCCCAGCGCTTTTGATGTTGCTAATTATAGGTTTATAATGTAATAATTCAGATTCGCTGTAAGACTTCATGCGTGAGTGTGATGATCTGGAAGTGTCATACCAGAAGTCTTAGAGTTGGCAACCCTGGCACCAAACTGATCCACAAATTAACTGTGGTGTCGACGGATGTAACCAAAGTCTGTGCATCACTAATGTGCGTGATATATTTTGATAGTTTTAGACTAATGCAGTATTTGTCTGTATGACGAGTCAGTTGCCTTCTCATGCTTGCAGGAAATCATTTACTTTGCTAACAATTGTCAACAGCTAAAGATAGCTAACCTTGTTTATTGCTGTTTTTTTCTTACCATGGTCAAAATTGCCATGTTAAAACGCACATTTTGTGCACGTTAACACAATATTATGTGTTAACACACTCAGAACACATTTCGCTAGGGGAATATTGAGACCTTTCTGTCTCAGTATTCAGCCTGATTTCTACATTGGGTATTTTTCACAGATGCATGCTGTGTACACGCTGTCTTTCTTACAGCTTATATGCTCAGTACTCAGCAATTTCAGAGAAGCCATTTCACAGAAGGTGTTGTTGCTGTGCCTAATCTGTTGTGCATTTGCATTGGTGCCGCTCACTCTTTAAACAGTCCTGTCCATCTGTGGAATGCAGACCACAAGAACGTAAAAGCTGTCACTCCTTTGTTTTATTATTTCACAGAGTGGATATGACTACACTTCTAAACTAACTAAAAATGAGTCCAGACTAACTCACTAGTAAATAAGTTTCATGGGGCAAAGAGGTTGAGGTAGACCAGGGGTCTCCAACTCCGGTCCTGGAGACCTACTGTCCAGTATAGGTTTTCTGTCCCGCTTGGAGTGGCTCATCAGAAGCCGGGTATGATAGAAAACCTACTGGACGATAGCTCTTCAGGATCGGAGTTGGAGACCCCTTAGGTAGACACTCTTAAAAAAAGTTGGTTGAGTCCATGATGCCCAAAAACCAAAGAGAATTGCACACATTTGCAACGTAACTCAAAAATGTGTTAACGCGGAATTTTTTGTTGTGTTAACGTCCAAAACTGACATGCTAATGCTAATGGTAACGCATTATTACACATTAACACATCGAATATGTGCTTGTTAACATGTCATGTTTGAGCATATCGATGCGAAAAAAGGTAACACATTTTGGCCCTTTTGACATTCCATAGAGATGTCAGTCATGAATGCCATGAATGTTTTGGTAACTCTACACTCAATGATTTGTAGAATAACCCAAAAGATTGGAATGATGAGGGATAGGGGAAATCACTGTCTCTTTCAGCTTTTGCTATCAGGAAAAAAAATACAGAACAATGAAAATCAGGACAAACCGCCAAAAGAACAGTTTTTATCCGAAAGCAATCATGACCTTAAACTCTAAACAGAACTGTTAATTTTCATATTCATAAGTGCAATTTAATTATCCAGTGCAATATGTATAGTTAGTGCAATTTGTATACTTTTTTATATACTCTTTTATTACTCATGCCTCACATTGAGTTGCCTACACTTTCGCAATTTCGTTGTCAAGTGACATCAGACTTCACTGAAATTTGCCATATCTCACAAAAATGGTGACCCGGACATGTAAGCCAATAATTTTAGTGATCAGCAAAACAAAATGTGTCCTCTACATTTAACCCATATGTGACAATGTCACATTGCAGTTGACCACTAATTCAGTGCCCAGGGAGCAGTGGCGGGTGGTACCCTGCAGGTGAGGGATTTGAACCAGCAATCTTTAAATTACGATTATGATATTTACTATATACAGGATAAAAGGGGTCAGTCATTCCTGGCAACCCCCAAGTACACCACAAAGTCCTGAAGATGTGGCCAGAGGCTGGTGTTGTGCTATTGTTCCTTTCCCAGAGTGTCCTCGTCCATGGCCACTGCAAGAAGGTCAGGTCTGGCCAGGAGGCAACACAGGGCAAGAGGATCCCTGGACGGGATCACAGCCTTTCATTGCTTGGACAGCCGCAGGCAAACTGGGTCCCCGACACTAAAGTTCTGCCTGTGGCTGTGTGCATGGGTCCTCTTCTATCGGGCGGTTGCTGTACCTTGGTTTTGCTGGGCCAGCTCGTGTATGTTTTTCAGGCGCTCACTCGCTGTATACCTGGCTCCCTCAGGACCGCCGACTCAGGGGCTGCCTGAGTGTGTGCAGCCCCCAAATCAGAACAGCCTGTGTGCATTGAGTGCTCTCCTACACCGCTACTTAGTATGCCCACAGGCACGGGGGCAGATGGAGATCCCAGTCATCCTGGTGGTCAGTAACTAGGATGGCGGGCAGTACACAGAATTAAACACCCTATTGCTTTCAGGGTGAATGTGGGTGGTCAGGGTACCCAGCCGACTGCAGATCACACCAAACGCTTGCACCTCAAAGTTTCAGGTTCGGTTGCTGTGTATCTCTTCCGATACACCAAATTGAATTCCTCGATAAGCTTCTCAGCCGTGGTCACTGCACTCTGATCGGGAACCATGTGCACCTTAGGCCACTTGGTAAAATAATCCATAAGCATGAGCATGTAGCAGTTCCCAACCTCATTGCGGGGAAAGAAACCTAAAATGTCCACCCCGACTCTCTTCACGGGAGCCCCCACCTGGGTGATGCATGCATTGCAGCAGTGCAGCCAGGCTAATAGAGGCTGCAATGTGGTTTTTGCTGCTCCAAAGTGCCTGTCTCTGGTCAGTCTATGCTTCGTCTTCTGGGCCGTTGGAAGGAGACTTTGGGGCACCAGCAGCTATAACACTTGCTTTTTGCCATCCAGGGATGGCCAGCTGTAGTAAATCAACACACGGTGCTCCTCAAAAGTGAGCAGAGAGTGAGGGCCACGATTTCTGTGTTAAATGCTGTGACCTCCCTTCATTCTAGCTGCATCTCTGCCTGCAGGCAACCGATGACTCAAGCCTGCACTGGCTTGTTTGCCTGGTCTAAAGTGTTAACTTGCTTCAACTGAAGACTGATGGTCTTCAGTCCCTCATTCATGATATCCCGCTACTGCATAACCCTCTGGGGCCTGAGGCCTCTGTTCCACTTTCGGGGTAGTCTGACATGCCTTGACATTTTAAAACATTTCGCCTATCTAAAAACATTTATCCCAAGGTGTTACATGTGCTTTTATTAAGCACTAACTCAGCACCAATAATCTGAGACCACTTAAAATGTTATTATTCTATTTTTTGTTAAAATCAACTTTAAACATACTCTTCCAAAACCTATTTTCAGACATGGTGAGAAATTGTAAAAAAATCACATTGTAGACATTTCTAAGTAAGACGTTTGAGCTCAGAAACTTATAGACATAGGGGTTCTACACATAGGTGAAAGACATTCTGAAATTTTATGTGGTTTCATTACGAAAGTGTTAGAACTTTGGAGTGACACTCTTTTTCTCGAAGTCAGTGGCCTGCACAATGAATATTGATGAGATAGGTGTCCCCACACCTGTAGTAGTTTGCATACTGTCAATAGCCCATCAGTCTGGAATGTCACTGCACCCCGCACCCATCACTTTAGAAAGGCAGTCTGAAACAGAAGAAAAGTATCAACAATAAAATCCCACTCACAGTTTATTGGTAAATGGAATTACAAATGAAAAACGCTGACCATATAAATATAGAAGGCAATAAGTATGATGCAGTGACTATTATTAACACTCGGGACGAGGGCATCATCGACCGTGTATCTTTCTTGTGTATTTCAGTTTATATCTTGCTGAAATCATTATCTAGAGTCATGTAAAATATACTGACTAAATCTGTAATCGGTCTTCTTTTCAAAACTTTCATCGTCGGAAGTATTGAAGTCTTTTAAATTAGGTTAAATAGCAAACAGCATCACATTTCTTTGTTCTATTTGCATCGGGAGTATGCAGGACTGCATTCAGCTGAAGATGGCTATCCACATTCTAAACAGGCTGGGTTCGAAGCGGTGATCTTGTGATTACAGGCACACAGGCTTAGCACACTGAGCCATGAACAGAAGTATGGGATTCGTTGCTGAAAATGGCAACATTAGCACTAAGCTTCAGAGACAGAGACGTATCCGTGTGCCATTTTGTAGCCGATCAGTGTAAACACCACACCACCTAGACCTGTGCTCTTGTTTATTTTGTTCCCAATGGACGTATTCACATATTTCTTTACCCAATACTAACTGTCGGATTATCATGTTATTATCATGCGAACAGAGAAATTTACAAGTGGGAAGGCGATCAGAGCTTCTTCAAGACACAGATGCTTAAGTCAGTCACTGTTGTTCTTTCTATTTGTATCACGAAGCTGTAAAAATATATATAGTTTCTACCTATATATATTTGAAAAGTAGACCATCCATGGTTTCTGAGGGTGTTTCTAAAATGTGCATATGACAAAAAACTCCCAGAGTTATTTAAACGGCTTGGCGAAATTTCTGTCAGGTCCCGCTGGCATGACCGCAGGCTCCAGAGGGTTAAACCCACTTCAGGCTATATTCCTCAGTGCAGCGGCGGTGACAGAAGTTGTACATCTTGCAGGGGCAATGAGAGAGAGCATTAGTGCTGCCATGCATGGAGCCTGCCCGGTCGGTGCTGGACCTCAAAGTCAAAGTCATACCACTGTAGAGTCACCAGCCGGCGTACCAGCTGTCCCTTGGGGTCGCAGAAGAAACAGCCAGGTGAAGGAGGAAGGGTGGGGATGGTGACAGGTTGTTTGGTGCCGGGTCGTCCAGGTAGATAGTGCACTGGCTTTTAAAGTTGGCAGTGGCATTGCAGATTCCGAATGGCATTACCCAAAAGTGCTATAAACCTTGACTAATGATGAACGCGGTGCTGGGTTGAGCATCCAGGGCCAGTTTGACCTGCCAGTAGCCACACTGACCTGGGAATTTAATCCAATGCATCATTGATGTGGGGCAGCAGACCAATTGTTGGGTCAAAAATTGCAAGTCACCCCTACCCACCCATTTTCTTTACTAGGACTGCAGGTGCAGCCTATGGACAGTCCGAAGGCTCAGTGGCTCCCACTGCTGCCGTCTCCTGGATCTTCTACTCCTCTGCCTGAAGCTTGCAGTTGCCATCTCAGTTAAGGTTTATTATATCCATGCTGAAGTGTAGTGTGAGCCTAGTCACATTGATATGAACGCCCCAGAGGGATCTGCAAGTCCAGCTCAGTGAAGAGGGGATCACGGATCTCAGCCTCCTACGTTTCTTGCTCCGTGGTCCACCCTGCGTGAGGCTGAGCCACCTACTCCCATTCATCGGCACACACACACGCTAGTGATAGATGCGAGTTGGACCTCTGTTGCCTCCCATACCAGGAAATCCAGCTGGTTGGTGCCTGAGAGGACACCTGAATGGATGAGGGTGATGATTGATCCTATGTCCACCAAAGTTAAACATTCGACGACCACTACTATGCAATCCATGTAGTTGCAGCACTTGTTTGCCATCCGGCCCACTTGATGATACAGAGGCAAGGTCTCATCAGTGGGCCAGCTCCTTGACGGTACTCCTGGCACTGCAGGATCAACTTTGCAGCAGGTTGCAGGGCATGGCTGGTGGGTAGTGTGATGTTGCTGGTGGAGAGTGGATTACCTCAGCCCTCTCTGCTTCCGCCAAAGATTCTGGGCTCAGTGTAAGATATAGGGGGAGCAGTTCAGACATTTGGGAGGGGCTTAAAGTAGAGCCCCTGCTCATCTGCATCAAAAGCCAAAAGGTGGTTCAGGCACTTATCTAGGATGTCTCCTAGGCACCTCCCTGGGGCTTTGGGCATGTCCAACCGGGAGGAGACCCCAGGGCAGACCCAGGGCACATTGGAGTGATTATATCTCTTTACTGGCCTGGGAACACCTTAGTATTCCCCCAGTGGAGCTAGAGGAGGTAGCTGATGAGAGGGAGGTCTGGGCATTCTTGCTTCGACTGCTGCCCTCTTGACCTAACCTCAGAATAACAGCAGATAATGGATGGTTGGATGGATGGAAGATGGATGATGTTATCTTGTAATAATGTTCCTCTTGAGTGTTTTACTTTCATTTTTATAGCCAACTGGTTAAAATAACAGCTTAATGATCACATTTCAATATTCTAGACCTCTACACTCTAAACACACACACACACACACACACACACACACCCATCATACTGAGAGTGTTCCAGTTTAAAGTCACAGACAAGGGAGGGTGTGGCCACACCTGTCTATAGAACAGTTTGTGCTTTTGGTATTGTGGGGGGTGAGTGTTGGGGGGTCAACATCCAACATCAAAATAATAGGGTTGGTGTAAATTACAATTAAAACATCAATAAAATTAGTTTCTTGTAAATAGCAGCAGGTCTCTTTTTATGTATGTAATCTCTTTTTATACGTATGTTTTTATGTGTAACACGGCCCACTATTTCAAACCTTGGTTATGACTGTCTGGCTGGGATTAGTGACCTGGAATTTGTGGCCCTCCAAGTGCATTGCTAGATGGAGAGTCTTTTTGTTGGTTTACAACTGCTTATGGTGCTTAGACAATGTTAGCTAACAAAAGGGAGCCCATTAATTAGACTTTCCTTTTTGCTGAAATAGTTAACGTTCTTGCAGTGTGGTGTCTGTCTCAAACATACCAAGTGCGTGTATGTATTCAATTGTATACTTGAGGTGGGTATTACCCATGAGACTGCTTGGAAAATAGAGGTACCATAATTTTCCAACATTAAATTAAAGGTTTAAAGCAGGGGTGTCAAACCTCAGTCCTGGGGGGGCGCAGCCCTGCGTAGCTTAATTCTCTTCCTGTTCCACCACAAATTATTCAGCTCAATAACTATGTGGTAATAAGCATAAGTTGAATCAGGTGTGTTAAACGAGGGGAAACCCAAAAATGTGCAGGACTCTGGCCCCCCAGGACTGGAGTCTGACACCTGTGGTTTAAAGAACTACAGTCAATAAAAAATGTTCCGGATTTACATGGTGTTTCTCCACTAGGTGGTGATAGATATCCATTTCAAACCCCATGGTTAAACACATAATAGCCATAGTTGCTGCCTGTGTGCTTTTAAAACAGCGCTCCTTC
Source organism: Cyphomyrus plagiostoma (assembly GCA_019775915.2). Taxonomy (NCBI): domain Eukaryota; kingdom Metazoa; phylum Chordata; class Actinopteri; order Osteoglossiformes; family Mormyridae; genus Cyphomyrus; species Cyphomyrus plagiostoma. The sequence continues at coordinate 21,033,885 of JABFEA020000119.1, read as the reverse complement.
ATATTTGTTTAATGATCCATCTGAAATTTGAAACCTATGGCATCTCCGTTCCATGGTGCTTACTTGTGCAACCCTCGGGTCAAAGCAAGGGCATAGCTTTGGGTATGGATGATAGGGACTTGTCCCAGCCAATAGCGTGGGACTGTATGTGTTTAAGGGAGTGGGAGGTTTGGGGCTGATAGTTTTTGAAAGCAAAACTATGACTTTAGGCCAAAATGATGGCGCATCACCATTGCCAGGCCTGACCTGCAGCATTGCTATGTCTTTTTGCTGTGCTCTGCCCCAAAATGTGACAGGCGTGATGTAGTTTGGGGAATCTTTACCCAAGCAAATATACATGGGTATGGTAATTCAGCAGGTGCCATTAATGCACCATGCCTACAGTACATGGTATCTGCAAGCCCCTGGTGTCTCCTGAGTCTGGGATCTCTCCAGTGGAACCCAAGCCAGGAGACCACTTCAGTCAAGTTTAGAATATCTCATTCAGAGCTGTGCTACTCTGTTTAATTTATTCATGAGTTTATCACCGTGATTATGTAAAACAAACATAGGAATGGTCACCATGTTTCTATTTGAAGAGGCAAAAGTGTTGTTTGAACTCACTTGAGTAATTCTGGCTATGATGCACAAGAGGGCACCAGAGGGCATCGAATCACGGGAAGCAGGGCAGAAAAGAGAACGTGAGCCAAATGCTGCCAAGCCAAGGCAGAATTATCAGTCTCAGCTTGTAGTCGTAGAGCCAGGGACACGTGTACCTGCATTTGTTTTTACCATAAGCCATGTATATAATGGCAGTATGGTGTAACTTAGGGTGTTCAGTTTGAGATATGGCTGTTTCTGTGTACCAAGGCTTGTAGTGCAGGAAATGTAGCAAGATGGCCCAATTTAGGGCTTATAATGTGCTCTGTATAGTAAGAAATAACCTTGGTTGCTGATGTCCCTGGGGGGTTGTGTATAGTTTATGCACCTGTTGCATCACAGCTCCCCAACATGACAGCTGCAGTTCCAGCATGTTAGTTAGAATCTAGAGAAACTCCCTGTTAAAATTGTTGCCCAGGGGTCTTTCTGGCATAATGCAACTTGAACGAGAATAATATAGCAACACCACATATAGCCTGATATATACATACAGAACAACATTTTTTGCCTCCTCCCTTCCTTCCTTACTTCCATCCTTCCATCCGTCCTTCCTTCATTTTTTTTTTTAGCAAACTAACAATGTCCCAAAAGATGAATAAATGGTATAACAATGACAATGGGTGCTGGAGATCCACATATGAATGTGTTTGTCATCACTGCCTTATGCATAAAGCCAAGTCTTCCCATTTTGCTGAAGGGCATCAACCACGGGGAACCGTCAAATCTTCAGTTTGTTCCGGTTCGTCTTCTCCTCCAGGCGTCCTACAGACTGCCAGCGGCAGGCGGGCATACGGACATTTGGATGGAGCCCGTCTCCATGTGAAACGTTAGGCAAAGGGGCTGCTGTGTCCTTGAAAAAGGCACCTAATCGCTACGCAGCTTCAGTTTCGCAGGTCTGTCGGGCAAAGCCTCCACGAATACGCCTTTAATCGATCAACAGTGCGGGAAGCATTTTGCAGCAATTATTTCCGCAGTACTCAGTTTTTTTTTTTTTTACTTCAGGACTGTAAGCTATGTATCTTTCCATCTCCTGGTTTAATAGTGTCTTGGATGGCTCACTCTATGTGTTACGCTTTTAAAAACTTAAAGCGTGAAGTGATAGTGTGGCTACAATACGAGTGGAAAAATCACGGGTGGGGTGACGGGCGCAGAATAAAGGAGACTGATTTGGTATACTAGCCGTCTTCATTAATGCCGGGAAACAAGGCTCGGAGCCACGACCTGGCGCTAATGAGCTGGCCGTAGAGACGGTGGGAAGTTGTGTACGTCGGGGGAAACGGGAGCTGAATCATCTTGTTACGTGTGGCTCAGCATTGGCAGGGAAGCCTCCTGGGTGAGCGGGGTGATGGATGAGGACGGGGGATGATTTATAAGGCGGTTGCCTGTGTTCCCCGGGGCTGCCACCTCGACATGCACTACCGAGACGTCGCATGCTGGCTGAGGGCTCAGCAGAACAGCGCCCCCACAGGCCCCCCGCATGAGCCGCAACAACACGTACACACCTGTTCATGGCCTGTATGAGGTTAGCGTGCTTAGGAATGCTGCCCCCCCCCATGGATTTCCTCTCCTCTGTTGTGTTCTGTCGTTTTCCACCTCTTAGACTGTTAATACTCTCTCACCTTCCCAATGATACTGTTGGTGTCAAATTTCCTGGGGGTACTACGTTAAGAAAAATCCACCCACCCCCTTCCAGTCTCCTCAGTCTGAGACTGTTAACTTTTATTAATCTGCTGTTCGCAATGGACTCAATGGGGAGGAAAGGAGACGGAATTGAAACAGTTAAAAAAGATCAGAGAGATGCATTTAAAATACGACATCATCCCTCCTTTCCACTCGTTTTCTATAACTGCTTATTCTGTGCATGACTGTCAATGGGACATCAGCCATGACATCACTGACCCACTATTTTACTTGCTACTGAAGTAATGCATTTACATAAGATGTATTTAACAGACGCTCTTGTGAAGAGTGACGCACAAGGCGAATAGAGGCAAATAGAACATCGCAGACATATAGCTCTTACTGAGTCAACTATGCAGAGGTTGAGCTTCTAACGAATGCCGAGGTGCAAGTGTATGCAGCAATGGAGTAAGACAGACAGCAGCTATGCAACAACTTTCAAGCGAAGCAAGAACCTAATAAGTCTATTACTCACATCAGCAGAAAGGGCAATATTAAGTGCATTCAGGGAGTATTGAGTGGTGTAGGCTAAGGGAGGTGTTCTTGGAACAGATGAATCTTGAGTCACCTCCGGAGACCCCACCCATTCATTTATGTCCATTGTAGTGGACATTTTATTTTTGCGTCTATCTTTTCACGGATGTTAGGAAATGTATTTCTTCCTGTTGTACACTAAAGAGGACATTGTAAGATGTCTTATTTCCTCCAAAGACAAATAACCTATAACTGAAAGACACTATTTCCCTTGGGTCTCAGGAGGGTACAGTATGGATGCAAGTTTGATTTCAACATTGGTAGGGACCAAATCAGCCCCAAACCTTTAACGCATGTGGTCCTGATACAGTATTGGTAGGGATATACCCAGGTGATGGCCATAGGTCTTCTTGGTCTTAAGGCGTGTCTTGAAGGTGGAGAGGAAATCTGATGATTGGATGTGGTTCGGCAGCTCATTCAACTATCAGGGAAGCCCACGAGTGAGACAGGTCACTTGGTGGAGGCATCTCGAGCTGCTTTGGATTGCTGACTGAAGACAGTGAGATGGGGTGTAGGTCTTAAGGACCCTCTTGGTAGAGATGGATGCCTGTCCATTAATGGCAGGTTAAGTGACTCCTTAAGTAAGTCTTTTCAATGAAAAGTAGAAAAAAATTGATTAGCGTGAAGCTCATTAGAAGACACTCTCGCCCCCCCACATCCCCAAACCGCATCACACTACTATCATTGATCAAATGTATTGTTCTGCTTATTTCATCAGCTGCACCGCCCTCCTCCAAAACTGCCCCAGCTTTCTGCAGAATTAGTGCTGCGCTGCACATTTGTAATGCAGCAAACCGCAGCACAACACCGTTTCTCCATAAGGGGCTTCAGCAAGTAGACATGCTGGAAAGCTGTCGCAGCACTGTTCTAATGACGCGTACATGCATTATTATTAAACGGTTTGTTCATCACTCCTGCAGCTAGTACATGATACATGTTCTCCTGTTTCTTATGCTTTAAAGTCCGAATACAGTGGTTAAGGTGCCTGGCTTCCGAAAAGCATAGGGATTCCATCCGTGTCTTGTCTGGCCTTGTCCGTGAGTAATCAACAGGGTTCCAGGGTTCCATCTCTTACAGCCTAATGCCCTATGAAGGACATTGCTGGTTCTCCTTGTACTTGATGCTACAGTAAAACCACCCAGCTGTGTAAAGAAATTGAACTGTCAAACTGTGAGCTTTCCAAGTCGCCGTGGATGAAAAAGTCCATGTAGCAGAGGCACAATGATAGCCCTGTTCCTCAGCCAGTCCCCCACACCCTCTGTTTGACTGTCTGTGCGTTTAAGCCACTTGTGCAGATTAGCGCTGGCAGAGTCGGGATCTTAAAGGGGCTTTTCTGAGACAAAACTCAGGTTCTGTCTGTAACTGACAGTGATCCGTCTGCGTGTGAAATCCGCAGGATTCCATCTGTGTCTGTAATCATCAGGGCTCTGTCTGTGCGCAATAAATGGGGTGTCATCTCTGTCAGTGATTTACTGTTCGGTGTAATCATCAAGATTTTATTTGTATCTGTAATCATCAGAACAGAATTTTGCCCACATCTGTGAGTGGCAGATAGAGATGCATCTGCAATTTTGCCATTAAGATGTACCCAGTTATATAATAGCCTTTTAAGTCCTTTGTTAGTGGACTCTCACATGACATAATACAGAACTGTAAGATAGTAAGTAACTCGGTATGAAATGATTTTCAAAGTAAATAGGTAAAGTAAAATAGAATGCATGTAGTCCAGTATCAAACACCGCACTATGTTTTCTGGATGTATTTGTTAACTTTATTTATACTAGAATGAGTGGTCTGGGGGCCTTCTTTACAACACAAAAAACCCAGGAAAAAAACCCCATTCATAAGATGCTTTAAGAATTGCCTGAAATGAATAACAGAATAATATGGACAGGAGCATATTGAGTGCTGAGTCCTTGGTGTCAGAATGCTCCACGGCGGAATGGTAGATGGCCGTGAATCATGTGACATTTGCTTCGGCAGCCTAGAGACTGTCAGCTATTATGTCTTATCTGTTCAACTTCAACATGGGGGAGATGTGAGGGAGCAGTTTGGAATACAGACGAGTCTCCCTTTTTATCCGCTCTCCTTAACTTGCCCTGCCTCCATCTGCCTCGAGCTGATGATGCATTTGAGGGAAGCTGCAGATGGAGGGGATGAGAAACCTGCAGACTGGAGCAATTATGCTGCACGTTTATGGGGGAAAGACACCATGTATTGCAGGACTTTGGTACCCATGAACGTACCTGGACAAAGGTGCTCTCTACATTGACTGGGACCTGGTGTCTTGGAAATAAGGACCTCGCTGAGAGTGGGGGAATTGGGGGTCATTGTATGAGCCCCTCCAACAGTGTTTGTCCGGTGGAAAAAATAACAAACAAACAAACAAAGCACTGTGAGGGTATGTAAACAGAGCCAGGCAGTTTGTAGGTTAAAAACCCCATGATAACCTGTGGTGTTCCCCTTTGGCAAGGTACTGACCCACTTCCAGTTACATAACCGGCTCTGGGGACATGGGAACAAATGTGAAATAGCAAGTTGTGTCAGTGGCTCTGGACAAAAGCCATCAGCCATGCTTGTCTGTGAATGTGTACCAGCCAGACGCTGAGTTTATTTGGGATTGTCGGGCGACTGATATGCTTGTTGATGTTGAGGTTTACGGAGAGGATGGTGCCTGGATACAATGACATTGTCTGCTGTCTGTTCAACACTTCCAGGTTCATGTTTCATTATGGTCACCAAAGGCTGCAGGCAGGGGTGCTTCCCTGTGGGTCATACGATGGACGTTTGGGTTCCAGTCAGCAAGCCAATATGAGCTCTTTGTTTGTATCGGTGGGAATCTCATACATACATTACAAGTCTGAAAAAAGTGTCGACTAATGGGACACATAAACCTAGATGACCCCAAAAAGTCTCTTTACTTTGTGTTTGGACCTGCAAGGGTGTTTCTATGATACATAATTTGGTTTGCAGCCCATAGTTGTGTAGCCTATAATGCCCTGCAAAGCAGAGGAATTGCGTTTGAAAACTTTCCCCAAGTTTGATTCATGATTTACTTCCTTCCAGATAAGAGTGCCACCCAAGTTTTTTCCCTGTTCTAGCATCACTCCTACCACCAAGTGTGAGTCAGAACCCGACCCTCTCTACGCTGCCCAGTGTGGGCTGGGGGGGGGGGGAGCAAGATATATGGTTTAGGTTTTTGCTTTGTGTCCTCAAAAGGACTCTGTGCCACAACCAGAGGCACCAGTGCCCACAGTCCCACGGGGTAAGAAGTAAATTCTCTCTGACAGTGTGCCACAGACCTTCAGGCACTCACAGAGCACAGAGCTGCACAGAGAGGATCTCCTGCTCAGATCCCCAGCTTTCAAAGCCCAGGACCGTCTGATTAAGGACTGGCTACAGGTCTATTTTTATATGAGTTACTCCCCCCTTCTCCTTATGAGCTACTGTGTTGTGAAAGATTTCAAGTCCGTTTTACTAGTGTAAGCAAATATTTGACGTTGAGTGAAATTGCTGGTTATTAAGTGGCTTGCCCACGCACTATCGGGACGTGCCGGGAAAGTGTAGTTTCATGAAAGTGATTCTGCTTGTTCAGCTCTTACTGTGAATGAGAGTCACTGGTTTTCTTCCCTTGTGTGGCTGGACATTTGGTTGAAGCTGTTTAGGGTTCCGGGAACATCGATCGCCTTTTTCGCTCGGACCAGTGTGCTGGCTCACATTCATGTGACCTGCAGTTCCAGTTCTCCCAGTAAACCGTGGGTCTGCACTTCATTAATGCATTAATAATGCTGCGTTGTGGATTTTATGGATGGTGTGTCAGCTGAATGTGTTGCATTATGAAGGAATCATATGCACCAGCATTGCCTCTTCAAACTGTTCTATTTCCTTGGCAGCTGTGAGCTTAAAAAATAAACTCGAATCACTTTCTGTGTTAGTTGGTCCCCCAGCACTCCCTCCACCTTAGCTGTGGTTCCTAGTTTTGCCTCTGATGTCCCGTTTCATCTCGGCCCTTTGCAGTAGCACTTGAGGGACATGACACACCTTTATTATTCAACTACTCCTTCAACCCTACCAGACAGAAAAACATCAAAACATGGCTCCACAACAAGAGGTCTGTTTTTCCACCCTATAATGTCATCTGCTTTGAATTATGACGAAACAGCTGTCCGTAAAGCTGGACAGCTTCAGAACTGCAAGCTTTAAACATGTGCCACTTTAATGTAATGTTTGTTGTATATAATGACAACGCCAGGTATTGATTTCTTTGTACTTGTTGGTGGCATGTGGAGAAATCAATGTGAGAACAATTCATTCCTGCTGAGCCACTCACTGGTTAGGAAAGGCAATAAATTAAAGGACGTGGGGGACAATCAATCTGAGGCTCTCGCGGGAAGAAGGTGGCGTACTGATGATTTCATTACCAGTATAATGAATGAGATTTTAAGGCCCTTGGAATTCCCATGTGTGGAGAAGGACGCCAAGCTTTGTTATACTGAGGGGTTTGACCCTCTGAGAGATGTAGCTCAGATGAAGCATGTGTTTGCACATTTGTTTCAGTTGCTAAGTTTTCATTAGTATTAAATAGAGACATGTCTCCTGCTGATTTTTGGAAACTCTCACATTTCGAGTCCATGTACCTGCCCCAATAACATTTAAGTTTACCATTTCTCAAAATAACTGTAGATTGCTAGAGGAAGTATTAGGTAATGCTTTGCATTGACTGCACGCCCATAATGCATTTGTTATGCATTCATAGACCATTGAGTGCACCTTCATAATACATTCATAAGCAGCATGCAAGTATACCTTAACATCCTAGTATACCATCACAGCTTTGATGTAAATAACAAACATTATATTATAATAACAAACATCCATCCATCCACCCATTCATCCATCCATTATCTATACCGCTTTATCCATCAGGATCGTGGGGAATAACAAACATTACAATCATATTATCATATATATCATATATCATATTTGGATGTTAAGGTATACTTACATGCTTCTTATGAATGTTCTATGAATGCATTATAAAGGTATTATGAAGGAGCCTTTCATGTAAGGCAATGCCAAATATTATTTAGGTTTCATTTGCTGTAGGTTCTGTAAGCTGGCAGGAAGCAAATAATGAACCCATGGATAATCTGTGTTTCAGTTAATGATGGCAGGACTGACGTGGTCATCCTTATAAGCAGAACCAGCAGGAGTGATTGTCTGTGGCCTTGTTTATACTTTATAAAATGCATCGTGGCCAATTAGATCGCAAGGAGATAGCATCAAATGTAAGTGTGAATGACCACCAAGATGCAGTGTGATCCAGTCACACAAACCACTTACTGAGGTGGTCAGGATGCATTTGCCCATGTATGTTTTGTAGTCCAAACACTAATGCGTCCTGATGCATCCCCATAAGTGTGACCTTCTATTGGATATGACATGACAGGCAATAGTAAAATCTGAGCACATGTGCTCAGCTGGACACCTTAGAGATGCCTGACAGACACAGACACGAACGACGATGTGTCCTGGCTGTCCACTTGTGATGCGATTGCCCAAGATTTCAGAGTGAAAACAGGGCTTAAAAGACAAAGACTATAGGAGCTGGGCTGAGTTTTTTTTTAATCACTTCTGTATTTGCAGTTGTCTTGACACTTTAAATAATTTATGCAGAGGTTCAGTGGTTCTACTGGAGAGAACCTGCACCCTCAAATGTTTTGTCGTGCACATATTTCTTTAATAGGTGTGCTTGCTTGCCCTCCTATGCGCAAGCTGACATCTTCAGAGTTTTAAGTGAAAAGAGGAATAAATATAATGGTGCAAACAGAGCAACTTAGGCTCCACAACCTTGTGAGTCATTATTCCCCTGGATGTATCTGAGCATCCGTTGTTTGCCCACTTCAAAGGATTCATTACTTTGACGTCCAGTGTTTTTTGCCAGCAGGCCCACCGAGTCCCAGTGGCTTTGCCCCTATGAACATTTGCCAAATTCTTCATTGCACTCTTGCGGATACATCTCAGCGCCATCTTCTGCAGCCGCATCCTGCGGCTCCGTAACCACGGATTTTCTCGCTATTCCACGTCAGTTGTTTCTGGAGGATGAGCTGCTAGCCGACTCATCTGAAGGCCGCTGTGGGACCAGAGTGGAGAGGAAGGAGGAGACGGCAAAGCTTCGCAGCGGTGAATCAAACCATCCCCCCGTCCCCAAAAGTGAGCACGTCACGGTTCGATGCTGAGAATGTGATTAGTGCATTCCTTTGTCTGTTTTTGATGTATTATGGATCGTTGATTATTTGCAGCAAGGAAAACATCAGCGCGGAGATCAATATTTAATGCAGAACCCAGTTTAAGCGCTATTTACTTTTCATGTAGAGAATATATGATGATGTTTTAGGGAACCTCTTCTAGTAGAATATTCCTGCCCTATGGTGCTGATTGGCTCACGAATCACATTTTCTGTGGCATTTAAATAAGAAAACACAGCCCCATTTAATTAACTGAGCAGTCAGGGAGGCCGTCCTCACAGGAGCAGTGGTGTGGTGTCAGCACTTCGTGTGGGCAAAGGTTTTCTGCCTAACAAGCCCTTCAGATGTGCTTGACTCTCATTGGCCTGTGTGCATCACGTGATGTGTTTCAGAGGACCATAATCAAAGGCATGGAGTGGACTTGTATTATTTTGTAAATACACCACAGTGGCTTGGCCTATATATTTGCTAATGACCCCTTGGAATAATGTAAGATGAAGAGGATGATGTTGTTTTTGTTACTCTTTAAATGAACCAACATGTTTATAAGCAGTGATATAAGCAGAAATATATGTTTTCTATAAATGAAAATATTTTCTCAAAGCTCTTTGACCTGTAGAGATATGAGGAACACTGTTTTCAGTATTCTTCTTTATTTTATTTTATTTTTTGATTGTTTTATTGCTTCACTGTGTATTTTTGGGTGTTCCCACAGCTCCCGCTGAGAGGATAGTAGAGTTTTCATCCTCCTCATTCCCATTCCAATGTCCTGGCATGACTGATGAGTGCGGTAGGTGTGCTGACATCTTCTCGAGAGCCGAACAGCAAAGGCTGTCACCTTTTAACATTTCCTGGACACGCTGTCGGCCAGCTCACTGCCGCTGCCCCCAGCGTGGGCTTCGGTTTGCAGCTGTCAGACGAATCACATGAGATTAAATTTGCTTTTTGCATTCTCTGTCACACACACTCGCACATGTGCTCTCAGGTCCAGACCCTCTTGGAAGGAAGACTCAGACATACCCACACTCTCCTGAACCCATTAGTCAGGTAGGAAACACATAAGTGACACACACTTACAAAAATGCCCATGAAAACAAACGCACACACTCCTGCTTCATCAAATGTATGTATTCTCACATAACAAGGCTGGCGTCTTCAGATGTGAGGTTTACGGTCCTTTTGACTAGCTTCAGTAGGCAGGGATGGCATCCACTCTGCATCCTAATGCCCCCCCCTGGGAATTTACAGGAACCAGATTTCAGATCCTGCTCTGATATTGACCAGTACACATACAGTACAGGCCAAAAGTTTGGACACACCTCATTCAATGTGTCTTCTTTATTTTCATGACCATTGGTAGAAC
>JABFEA020000119.1:20989844-21008713 GCA_019775915.2 Cyphomyrus plagiostoma | reverse complement strand
AATAAAGGATTATCTTATCTTATCTTATCTTATCTTATCTTATCTTATCTTATCTTATCTTATCTTATCTTATCTTATAGCAAAGCTTCCCAACCCGGGCCTCTGGGACGCCTAGGCAGTCCACGTTTTTTGCGCCTTCCCTGGTCCCAGTAGGGAGTAAAAAACTGGACTCCCTGAGTATTGGATTAGGACACACTGGTATATAGGTGAAAGACAAATGGCTGACCAGCCCCCATTGGTTGTCTTGTGCACCAGTCAGAAATAGGCATGGAAGTGAGATGTTTCGGTTTTGGTCCCTTTCTCCTTGGAAGCTTCGCATTGGTGATATAGGTAGAGGCTTCAGAGGTCATATGTTGTTTGCGGCAGATTCGAGGATGAATGTGCCAAATGAATGGTCTTTAGCAATTCTAAAGAGACAAATCTACAGTAGTAATGGCGGTTAGGCTAAAATAGCAGGAATTCAGGTATTTAATTGGTATTTCAATTTTACAGGAACAACCCAAATGAAATGTTTTATTCAACATATTTGGACACTTGCATATTTCATTTGCACTTGAATAATATTCAAAAAATAAAGGTGATCTATTAAAAAATTAGACCTTTTCAAAAAATTATTAAATGAAAAATATTTTCAAAACTGCGAATTTTATCTGTGGAAAAACAAGTGCGTCCCCTTCTCCCGTGTCCCTTTGGCAGAAATAACTTCATGTAGGTGTTTTTTCTAACTGTCAGTCTCTTACAGTATATCAGCTGGGGGAAATGTTTGCCCACTCTGCCTCATCCCGTGAACTGCCTGACGCTTACGGGAGTACTGCTCCTGTCACCTCCCCCAACAATGTTCGTATTGCTGCTTTGTCATGGCCATTCGATGACCCTCCTGTTTTCCGAGTTATTCTTACGTGGATCCGTGTGAGTGTTCACGGTCATTGTCATTTAGCAGGACTGACTGACAGTGTAGATTTAACTTTTTGACAGATGGCCTCGCATTCTTCTCAAGAGCTCTCTGCTGCAATGTGAAATTCATGGGTGACTCTATGATGGCAGGTGCTGTAGTTTTTCACCAAACATCTTGTCTGGCGTCATTAGCCCAGATTCATCCGGCCACACTATTCCAGCGTCCCTGTCCTTCACAAAGGTGATGGTTGGCATGCTTCAGTCACACATTTATATATATATCTTGTGTTATGTACATTGACGTTGAATGTAGAATGAATTGCCTGTATATTCCTTGATGATACTTGGGGTATCTTGGGCTTCTCGAAGCGCTCATCGGGCGTCTTTTTGTTGCAATCGGTTGGATTACCTGTGTTTAATAAATTGCGGGCGATCGAAAATATTCTCAATTTGTGGATGATCTTTTGGGCATTAGACTAATTTACTACAAAAGCCCTTCACAGACACAAAGGCATCAACAGTCTTTCTTTTATAGTGTTTACAGCTCTTTTTACCTCGGTATGATTTACCATCCAGACCAGGTTTTTATGAAGCAGATGCTTCTAAGTTATTATTTAATAATGTTCTAATCATTTGCACCTACTTTGACACTTGAATTCAATTGTAGGCATTTAATGCAATTATCAAGCAAGGGGAATAATGACAATTACATTTAGTTGTTTTTTATTCAATATGTGATTGAATGGTGAGATTATCATTTTTTTTTTTAATTCGATCACCTTTATTTAACGATGTTTTTTAAATGAATGAATGTTCAAGTATTTGATGGCCTGTACTTACTTTCCTCACTGTAAATAGGCTTGCTGTTGTATTCTTGATTATCCACAGTATTGCCTTGGTTAGCAGGGTACACCTTGTCGTGCAAGAGGAAGGAGACATATTTCAAACCCATCTGCAAAGTGGGGAGAAAGCTTTGGAGTGATGTGATTGGGCTTTTGATTAGGCCTTACACCTAGATAGCTCCAAGAACTGGCCGACCCTGCTTTTCTCTGATTCTATATATCTATGATAAAATGCATCTGCTTAATAAATAATTGTAAAATGAGGAGGAATATTTCTCTAAATTATTTATAAATTAACACGGGGCTAGTAAAGAACCATGGCGTGGTAGAAGAGGTATATAATATCTGTCAGGTACATAAAGAAGCACAGCGCCACGCCTGGTCAGTGACAAGAAAAGTCGAAGGAGAACAAGGGATGAAACACAAGTCTTATGTGAGTCACTTCAGCTGTGTGACAAATTGCATGACGCAGACCATTCCAGCGTTAAAGCGCCACTGAAAAGCACTTTTAGCTGAGCCAACGCCAAAAGCTTGGCTTCTCGTAGAAGAATATGGTATCGTTCTATTCTTATGATTCAAACCAATGATTTATACCACTGAGCTGTGCTGTGACGGTGAACTGGAACACTTGCGGTTTGCTTTTAAGGGAGCTTTTGCAGTTTGGTCTGTTGCGGAGGTGGGCACCCCCAGGGTCCGAGGGCAGTAGGCCTCACTGTCTCTCATCTTGCTGGCTTCCTTAAAGTCACTACTCAGGTTGGTGAGTCACTGCCGCCCGTGGCGTCAGCTGGAAATGAGGTGCTAATTGCTAGATAGCTGGGATAGTGGCAGAGCAGCAGGGCCCTTGGGATACTAGCAGGGAGTCATGGAGGGTCCCTCAGCGTGACTCTCCTTTTGCGTGAGGCAGTGTGGAAGTTGCGCTGTGACTCATGTCTGATTCTTGCTGGGACATCGCGCTGGTGGGGTGTTCAGTCTTGGTGGTGTTTTGCTTCTTTTATGCAACTTTGCAAATGCCATCTTTCCACAGGGTGGAAGTTTGGTACAGAGACGGCAGTGAGTTGTGGGATGTCGCCTCTGCAATGCTGAGATAAAACTTGCTTGCAGGGATAAATTTAGGTGGTGGAGCACTCTGGGCCATGCATTATAGAATAACTCAGTGCCCATACTCTTGGGGAATGGAGGGGGGGGGTGTCCTAAAGTCTGAAATGAAGGCCTGACTATTGCTGCATGAAATACCTAGATTCGGGATGCTATAGAATTCTCGGGATTCTTCTACAGCCTTTAGCAAATCAGGACCCACAGTCTCATACGTATGATGCCAATAAAACAGCGAAGGGCGTGTACAGTCCTGCAGGTTTGTTAAGTTGTGCGCCCGTGGCCTCTAACAGCTCCCAAATTTGCCAGTCACTCGTATGGTTCACTGTACACGGATTTATTGAACCATAATGTATATTTAACCCAGATTCAACACCTGCGCGCATAGCCACTTACAGATTGCCGCTGTCACTGTAGTAGTTTAAGAATGTAGGCTTAATAGATAACCTGTGAGAGTATGCTTCCATATATGATAATTTCGCTAAAATGCCATAAATCACATGGGCTTAAACACTGACTAGTACTAAAAATTAACCAAGCTTTATATCAGAACAAGTTCATTTTCAGGTACAGGAACAGTCTAATAGCTATACACACTCCTACTGCTTCCCACTAACTCATCCCCCAGAAGCCCTTGCGTGTCAGTTGCAGTGGTGTGAGGCATTGACTCCAGAACATAAGCTGACAGCTTTTGATTTAGTGATGCTGCATTATTTAGTTGTGTAGCAGATGACTAAATAAAAATATAAAAATAATTATTACCCACAGCCACTTACTAAGTTTAAACATTAACAAATTCATTATTTAATACCTGACCCATTTAGGTAACTGAATGTATTACTAAATTTTGAACCACGTTCAAGTATAAAATTACCCGTTCCCTGTCTTAGACTTTCATTACGCATGGCGCTTTAACTCATGCGCCACCTGCTGGCCAGACTTAACCGCTGTGCCTGTGGCAACCTTTCAAGGTGATCCTCTGAGGGAGGCAGGAAAAAAAAAAAACAAAAAGAGGACGGGTTAAAAAAAGCTCCCCGACATTATGCAACCAGGCGATCGTCTTTCTACATTACGACTGTGAAAAAGAACACCTAATTTCGCAGGAAGACATCACTTCTAGAGCCTTTTATTAGAAAACGGCTGCTGGATTTTGACAAGGATTGATTGAAGGTGTCAATTCCAGCCCTGCTGGTGCCGGCATTATGCAAGCTGGGCTGGCAGGCAAGATGCACCCGGGTCTTGCAGGAGGAACACTGAAGGTGAAGTAGGTTGATGGCATGGAGAGAAGGAGAACACATCTTGGTGGCTTGCAAGGGGCTTTTAATTCCTGTAACAAGTGCACAAAGTAGCATTCCAGAATTATAGGGATCAACAGAAGAGTTCTTGTTGAGCCTGACAATGAGCATCGTAAAATAAAAGGATTTCCTTGTTGTTATCTAATTTTGTGTACTTGGTCAAATTTCAAAAAGCAGCAAGATTGTTTTGTGGTTGGTAAATACGGTTAGTTACTAGTTACAAATGTTGTTTTTATACTATGCATAGTACAGTATGTTCTCCAGGCAAATAAACCCTTATTCCCATGCATGTTGGTGATTTAATTAGTCAGTACAGGCCAGAGGGTGATATGGTGACCTACTGCTTACTGGGCACTTTCATGTCAATAATTTGTAATGTCAAGGAAAAGAGAGGAGCCCCTAGATATTAATGATAGCCTTTTTGCTTGAGATCTGTAGATGAATGAGGCCATAAAAATGAAGGAACAGGATCATGGGACGCAGCTCTGAGACCGCCGCCCATCTCGGATGTGCCCGTGGCCCAACTTTGTGTCATCTGATGCTCAGCGTGAAATACAAGCTCCTTTCAGAACCAGCTTGCTGGTCACCCTCCATCTCATTACAGGGCTCTGTGGAGGGTCTTTATTTTATATTTCATAAGCTGTTACTCTAGGGCTATGCACAGTACTTATTCAGCTGTGACCCCCGGCCTCTGTATAGCAACTGATCAGCTGTGATTCCCGGCCTCTCTATAGCAACTGATCAGCTGTGATTCCCGAACTCTGTATAGCAACTGATCAGCTGTGATTCCCGGCCTCTGTATAGCAACTGATCAGCTGTGATTTCCGGCCTCTGTATAGCAACTGATCAGCTGTGATTCCCGACCTCTGTATAGCAACTGATCAGTTGTGATTCCTGGCCTCTGTATAGCAACTGATCAGCTGTGACTCTGTATACAACTTGCGCAGCTGCAACTCCCAGTCCTTGTACATTACATGGTTCTTGGCCCCTGGGTGGTATGAAGCAGCTGCATCAACCTACATTTATTGGTAGGGGGCAGTGGAAGGGGAGACTCTTTGGCTTTTTAGAGAATTACAGCATCTGGGGAGGAGTCGGGGGCAGTGAAGGCGATGAGGTGGAAGATGTTAAGCGCTGACGCTCTTTCAGCTTCAGTGGGTCAGTCAGTATCTTGTTTTGCTAACAGGAAGTGAATTTTGTGGCCGGCTGCTGCTCGGAGTGGATGTTAAAAGGCTTTTACAGTCGCGCTCCATCTCTCCCAGCCCTCCTACTTTTTTTTCCCCTGTCTCCAGATATTTCTATTGTCTCCACAACTTTTAATCTCCATCAAGATCCAGGGATATTTTTCTCTGGGTCTGTAACTTACACTCATGGTGAACCGACTAAGAGTTTTATTCATGAAAAAGGCAGATATACTCTGATTTTTCAGTTTAAATTAGAGGTTCCTGCCCTCCTAACTAATTACATTTTTAATGTCTCATTTTAATATCCATAGCTGGCATCCCGATCTATTTCCATGAAAATCTGCATTTGGACCATGCTTATAAAATTGAATGTGTTACTGAAGCAGATCCAAGTTTGCCTGTGATAGGTAAAGCAATCCCCCGTCTTGTGGTTCCAAATGACAGCTTTTGGATCAAACCTTAGCCCCAGTATCACA
The DNA here is from genome assembly GCA_019775915.2 of Cyphomyrus plagiostoma. Lineage (NCBI taxonomy): Eukaryota > Metazoa > Chordata > Actinopteri > Osteoglossiformes > Mormyridae > Cyphomyrus > Cyphomyrus plagiostoma. The sequence goes on along the minus strand of JABFEA020000119.1, from coordinate 21,002,933 downwards.
AGTATACCTGCTGAACTGGACCTATCGATGGATGTGTGAGCAAATTGAGAAATCCCAGGGTAACAGTAAGCCGGATATTCCAGGAGCTTAGCACTGAAATCAAGAACAATATGAATGAATACAAGGGAAACCCATGCATGCCATTTTAAAGAATACGCTAATTTTAGATAAAAGTCAATGACATCATCCCACACACTGCATGCATGTGTGCAAAGATTCTTTGTGTTTCAAAGTAGAGTACGCAGTTTATCTTAGAAAGCTAGATCACACTGTTCTGGATAAAAGCAAGTATACATTTAGTTATTTTGATTTTATGAGGCATTACAATGCATTAAAATTATTTAAACTTCATGTTTCTATAAGCTATTCAGTGCTAATGAGGCCTGCTGACAAATTACTAGCTTTGGTTAAAACTGATCAATCGCAGGTGATTAAATTACTAGCAGTCAGCCAGTTGCTTTCTGGATCTTCCCCCTTTGTTTCCGTGCGTCATTCCTTCATTGTTCATTCCTTCATCAAAATTCCAGCTTCGAGCAACAGGGGGCATAGTGGTTGCAGGATCGGACTGAAAGCAGGTGCTGGCATGATCCTGAATGAGCTGCATATCTCAAACTGCTTTTGTGAAATATTCACCTATACAAATGGGCAAGCTCTGAATTGGAGGACAACCATGTCCTGGGTAACAGGAAACGTCCACCCTGCCACCACCCATGGGGTGATCGCTGCAGTTTTGGAACTGATGCTTTTACACTAGGGCTTCATAGGGTTCCACTAGCAGGATCCATATCTATGCTTCTAATATGCGTACATGGTAGGAAGTATGTTGACGAAGCAGACTTTTTTAAATAGGAGAAAAGATCAAGTGTTAAGCATTATAAATGTGAGTCTAAAGAAGGGTAGTCGTGTTTTTTGACTTTAGTCATTTTTAGGTAGAAGTCATAGCCGCTGATATACATAAGGTTGGGGCTCTGGGGGAGTGAGAGAACAAGAGACATGTGACTGTGCTAATGGCATCATTGTCCTTCAGAGTGCTCAGCTCTCATCTGAGCCTGCGAAGGCGCACAGGTCCTGGCAGGGGAAAACATCTTACTGATGATGGTGACCCCCCTCACAAAAGGGGGCAAACAGAAAAACAGCCCCTCAAAACCTAATTTTTCAGAGTGGCACAGCAGATTAGAGTCTGGAGGATTTTAAGCACTGGCTCGCTCGTGTCCTTTATCTGAGGGTTCGAACTGGTCTTTTTTTTCATCAGGACTGAATATTCTCTTTGTGTTGGAGGCCTGAGGAATGAAATTACTCAGTTACTGAGGCAGTCTGTAAAGCTCGACTCGCCCTTTCCATTAAAGAATGTTTTTTTTTCTGACAGGCATGTCTTTTATTTCAAAGGATGTTCTTCCCTTGAAGGTGACTGTAGCAAATTAATTATTGGAGCCACAAGGTGGGACATTTCTAAAAATAAGACGCCACTCTTTAGTCAGTGTACAAATTTCTGGGCAGAAATACAACTACAAAGTGAATTAGAAGTATGTGTGTGTGTCTGTGGGTGTGTGGTGTAACCTGGTGAAATATTGCAATTAGATTGTAAATTATAAAATATATAATTAGATATTAAAATTAATACATAATTAGGTAATAATTAATAAGTAGCAATCTGGAAAAATAAAACCAGTGTACATTATTTACAGTGTAGGCTTTCATTCATTCATACATTCATCCATTCATTTATTTCTTATCTTTTTTTTAACCAATATAAGTTTGGCAGATCTAGGTAGGAACCTTTTATGATTTTCATTGTAACCAGGGGGAATTTAGTAAAAGCAGGACGCCCCTTCATTACTTTAATAGTTGACCCTTAGAGGGCAGGTTAGGTGTGCTTAGCACGCAGTTAAAGCCTGGAGCACACTGGCTGCGGCCTGTGTGCAGTGCAGGGCTACTACTGCATGCCCTACCTTTCTAGTGAGTTTACCTTGGATAATAGCCATCACTAACAGAACGACTGATTTCACTTCATTATACATTATATAATTTATATTTAGTTTTGACAAAAGTCACAACACGTGCTCAATTATTGTATTAATAATAATAAAACAACAGCAACAATAATAATAGTTATTGGTATTATTATTATTATTATTATTATTATACAGCAGTCCCTGTATATTTAATTGTGATTTTTGTTTATACTCATTCAGAGAAGAGTGAATTTGAGAACAACTGCACTTCACCTAATGTTCTCTCAACATTATACAATTTAATCCTGTGCTGGGTTTCTGCTCTGACATATAGTACACAGTGGGCTGGCTCACACTTTGTCCTTTAATAACATACAATTAGAGAAATGGCTAAAGTAATTAGTATTTATACTTTTTCATGTCTATGATATATACAGTCATGGCCAAAAATATTGGCACTCCTGCATTTACGTTAGAAAATGCACCACTTCTCAGTGAAAATTGTTGTAATTACAAATGCTTTGGTATTGTCATATTTATTTCTTGTTGGCAATGGAAGGACACAAAAAATCAGAGGAATAAATACTAATCTGAGACATTCCACACAAAATGTCAAAAATGGCCCGGACAAAATTATTGGCACCTTATCAAAATTGCAAAAAGTAATTGTATTTCTAGCATGTGATGCTCCTTTCAACTCACATGTAGCAATTAACAGGTGCTGGCAATATGGAAATTCCCACTTGCAACCAGTTAAAATGGAGAAATGTTGACTCAATATTGTTTTTGATTGAGAAAAGTAAGATCAAAGAATTGTCTGAGGATTTGAGAACCAAAATAATAGAAAATCATGGACAATCACAAGGCTAGAAGTCCATCTCCAGAGATCTTAATGTTCCCGTGTCCACTGTGCACAACATTTTAAAGAAGTTTACAGCCCATTGCACTGTAGTTAATCTCTCTGGACGTGGACGAGAGAGAAAGATTGATGAACTGTTACAACAAAGAATTGTTTGAATGGTGGATAAAGAACTTCGATCAACTTCCAAGCAAATTCAAGCTGACCTGCAGGCACAGGGTACAACAGTGTCAGCTCACACTATCCGTCGCCATCTGAATGAAAAGGGACGCTATGGCAGGAGGCCCAGGAGGACCTCACTGCTGACACAGAAACAGAAAAAATCCAGAATGGAGTTTGCTAAAACCTACCTGTGGAAGCCACAATCCTTTTGGGAGAATGTACTCAGGGTGGATTAGACAAAAACAGAGCTTTTCGGTAAAGTGCATCATTCTACTGTTTACCGGAAACAAAAAGACGCCTTCAAAGAAAAGAACATGGTCCCTACACTCAGACATGGAGGAGGTTCACTGATGTTTTGGGCTTGCATTGCTGCTTCATGCCCTGGTAGTCTCGACTGTTTGCGTGGTATTATGAAATCTGAAGACTACCAAAGAATTCTGGGGCACAATGTAGGGCCCAGTGTCAAAAAACTGGGTCTCAATCGGAGGTCATGGGTCTCACAGCAGGACAAGGACCCAAGGCAAACTTCAAAAAGCACCCAGAGATGGTTTAAGACAAAGTTCTGGAGGAGTTCTGAAGTGGTCTGCAGCTATGAGTCCAGATCTAAATCCCATAGAACACCTGTGGAGAGATCTAAGGACAGCAGTTGGGAGAAGGAATCCTGGAGACCAGGAGCAGCTGGCAAAGGAAGAGTGGTCCAAAATTCCAGTAGAGAGATGTAAAAGACTAATTGATTGTTACAGAAAGTTATTTCTTCCAATGGGCGTGCTATCTAAGTATTAAGTTGAGGGTGGAAATGATTATGTCAGGGTCATTTTGACATTAAGTGTGAAATGTCTCAGATGTGTTTTTTCTTCCTCTGTTTTTACTGGTTAACCAAAGCTCTGCATTACTGCTGGGTAATTTATACAATGGCTAAAGAAATGCAAGGATCAGACAGGGTTCATGCAAGTATTATAGTCTGTGTTTGATGCCGCAACTTTTCAAGGTTTCATGCTCCACGGATCATTTCATGGTACAGTCCGATTCTGTACCGATTACCGAAAACTAAATGCCATTAAGAAATCTGATTGCGTTGACTGCACTGGTTCGGCTGCTTATATTAGTAAATTGGACCTGTTAAAGGGCTTAAAGCCCTTTCTAGAGAGGGTTAAATGTTTTATGGATGCCATTTTACATTCACATTCACTGCATTTGCCAGACGTCCTTAGCCTTAGACGTCCTTACATATGTGCTTAGAAGTCTCATCAGTGAATACATTCTGATTCTGGTTCAACAGAACCTGGCTAAGAATGCTATCACTCTACAGTTTATTTATTTATTTGTTTTTAATATTTTAAAAAATAATTTTGGTTATGCTTTGTTTCTTAGTTAGAATGGGTCCACACTGGGGGTGTTACGGTCTGTGTTTGTGGCTGCATCTTTTCTAGGTTCCATGCTCCAGGGATGCAGTGCCGGGTTTTACACCCGACTTCTGCCCGTCTGAGAAGATGCCTGCTTTCTGCGTTTCTCCTTGATGAACAAGATGAACACCACCTGTGCCTCTTTTTGGTCCTGGTTTCATGGTCACCACATGAATGAAAGGACCATTTGCCTGCAATTTGAGGGGGGGGGGGGGGGGTTGTGTATGGGAGAGCTTGTTATTGTGTTGTGCTTGTGATATATTTGTGTTAAACTTTGATCTTGGATTTGACTTTTGCTTAGACTGACTGTGTCTTTTTGGATTGCGATTTGGCTTTGCTGTATGACCTTATGGTTTGTGTTTTTTGTGTTTTATCCATTGTTAATTCTGTGTACGCCAAGTGGGGGCTTTTTCGGTTTTGTGTATGTGTTTGGGCTGCGTTTTTTGGCTAGTTAGGGAGTTAGTGTAGTGTTTCTCTTTTATTTGGATTTTCTTTTGGTTTGTAGGTTTTATGCACTTAGCTATTCATCTGTTTTCTTTGTTGTTTTGACCTGGGCCTCTCCTGAAGTCCACATTGGTGTTTCTGTATTAAGAGTTTAATACACTTTGGTGCTTTGCAGTTCTGCGTAATTGTGGCCCCTTATTACCTTTTGCCCCTTTTCCCCACACCTGACACATCCAAACACTAGACTGGGGCATAACAGCAAGACACAGGCAAGGGCACATATGGCAGTCACATGGCAATCACATAGCAGTCACATGGCAATCACATGGCAGTCAAGAACACAACAAGTATTAACAATAACGCACACAAGGGACATTTTCCCAGCATGCTCTGCACATATTGTATTACCAGTGAGATGACTCCGTGTAGCAGAGTCTATGAGCATTTCCCAGCATGCCCGCCTGCAGTGTAAATAGTCCCTGTGTTTATTTGCTGCTGTAAATACTTGCGCTGTGTCTGCAGTGTATGTGAGTGTTTACCTGTGTGTGGCCCGAACTGTACCAGCTACATGCATACTTCCATGCCCTTTGTAAAGAGATACCATGTGAGCTTCTTACGGTCCAGCATCAAACCTCCTTGTGTTTCCCTGTTACATGTGTGAGTGTGGTCCTTTTAGGGACTATAAGAGTCGCCTCGTATAGCACGGTCTTCTCCTTTGTACCACTCCTCAAGCCATAGCAATCAACCTAGGGAAGCATGAGCAGATTTAAAGGGGCGTTTCCATTTGGAATGCTAATACCAGGAATACCCGATCTGCTGTAAAAGATTTTAAAATTTTCACGTCAAATGCTTTCATTTGAAAATTTTCTTCCCCAGATTTGTTGCATTGCATAAGGCAGTGTGCACCATATCCGTGGCAGAATGAAAACAGTCATCTGGCCTGCATGGCCACAAAGAGAGCCCAGCAGGACACGTATTTGAAGGAACACGATTTTTACTTCCTGAACTTTGAGTAAAACTGACAGAAAATACTCCAGCGTATGCAAATGTGTGTGTGTCAGTGAAATGAGACATAAGCAGCATGCAGTCTCATCCAAGGTCAGTCAAGCAGCTGGAGCTCCAGCTCTGTGTGCAGAGTTCAGCATATTCTGTCCTGTTTGTCACATGTCGCTATGTCTGTGTTGTCATGATTGGTTATATTTCTTTGTGGAGTTTATAGGGTCCCTTATCTTTAATGTGCTCCCAATGAAGATGCCCCCCCCTGTTATGCCTTATCATTCCTGGAATGGGCTCTGGGTTCAATGCAGTCTTGTACTAGGTAAGATGGATGGATGAATGGATGGATATATCTCATCAAGGAGGTTTTCTCAGTCATTTGTCTAGTGCAAGGTTTCTTCTATTTGTAAAACAAAAATATGTCTTATTTATTTTAGGATATGCTAAAGGAAGGAAATGTCAGCAAAGCGATGATATTCGACTGCAGTGAGCCACGTAGGATTTGCTCAGAGAGGCGGCAGAAGGACATTAAACAGGCATCCCTGGCGCAGAAAGCATATTATCTCTGAAGAGCAGAGAGACATCCGGACAAACAAACCGCGTCTGCCGACTGGAAAGTAAAATGGCGGAGCTCTAAGCTCCGCCCAAATCTCCCTGCACTTCCCGTTCAGTCATCCACTGTTTTACTCAGCACTTCATGAATGTCACATGCCTCAGCAAACAGAAACGACGAGTTTCGGGCAATACAGAAGAGGAAATCATTTTCACAAAAATCACCGCTACTACAATATGAACGGGCAGTACAGCATCTGACATTGTAACTGTTACGAAGACTGAGAGTACAAGATGAGCAGGTGGACGCAGAAGAACCGTTTCACTTGTATTGATTGACTTGTTGGTCCGATATGAGAGGTGGAGTGATGCGAGTTGAGTACAGTAGCTTGTCATGGTACAAGGCCCTGTCACCGGGTTATGTTGAAGGCTCAGCTCACAGGTTTCAGGCTCAGATGAGGGGCTCAGTTCTGGGGCTACAGTTTATGGCCTAGTTCAGGGCTAAACTCAGGTGCTCAGGTTCAGGTTATAACTCGGAACTAAAGTAAAAGCAGAGCCAAAATGAAACAGGGCACAAAGAGGGTAAACCAAAATTAGGACACAAAACAAAGACAATCAAAGGCAAAAGGAAAACAGAAAACCAATCAGTACAAAACAAAGGTGAGCCTCGGCCAGCCTTGGACCCATGACCAGAGGGGCTTAACCTACGAGGCCACACGCTCAACCCATGAAGCTATGCGATGGTCCAGGAAATAGGGAAACATACTAGGGACTTAGGACAAAGACAGGTGGGAAAAGGATGGTCAGCGACACTTGCTGGCCGAACAGGGACACAGCACTTAGGGTGGGACCAGATGGCCACCAACCCTAACAGACGAATAAACATGAATGTTCTGCGACAGGCACACAATGTCAATCTGCCACAAGAGACTAATAAACAAGCAAACTGCTGCAAAACTGACTCACCTGATTGTTTGTGACCAGCAGAAGTACAGCAGTAGTAAGGTAACTGGTGATGTTTCCCTGCATATTAGTGTATCTCTTCAAACATTAAAAATAATAATAATTTTTTAGGTTATTGTGTCTGTGGCACAGAAACATAATAACCTAATCCCTAACTGCAAAAATATATCCCTGCATATAAAACTGGTCATAGCATCATTATGCACGATGCAATAAAAAGGAAAGCAAGTGTTATATTAAGTTTCCCTCCCCATAGGCAGGTTTGCACCACAGGCAATATAGTGTACCCTTTCTCTCCTATCCCGAGTGCCTCAGCACATTACTCCACGTTGATTGCTGTAGCAAGGAGCAGAAAGTATGCCTCTGAGACCCTTCGGAGAAGTGCATCTTTCTCAGCATTGGCAACACCAGCTCTTCAGGCAGACAGAAGCTTTCGTGGTGCCTCAAAGTAATTTAGAGACAGCGTATTCGAGCAAAGTACAAGAACTAGTGAAGACTGGGTTTCAAGGGGTGTGTGATGGTCAGTGTTACATGAAGTTGCATAAAGTATTACATTATTATGTACATATATCATTATACAGTATGTTTGCTGCTGTTGTTAGTACTCACAGTTACTCTGTAATAAAGGTTACGTAATGTGTGAACTTCGTCACGTCCTGCACACCTGACCCTCCCGTCTCCTCCATAATGTGGCCCTGATGAGCCCTGCCTGGTGCTTGTTACCCCTCATTAATCCTTGTATTTGAGTACCTGTTTTTCTCGTCAGTCTGGTCATTGATGTCAAACCTTCCTGTTACCTTTGCCCTTCCTGGTCGCCAGTCCTCCCATCTGTGATCCTTCACAGTCCTGTATATTTCTAGTATATGTTCATTTGGTTCAATAAACCCCATTTTTGTTTCACCGCAATGCCTGCCCCTGAGTCATTCCTTCCTCAAGTCAAGACAGAATGACCAGACTCTGTAAATTGCCTAGTGGTTAACCCCAGGAGCCCCTTATGGTCTTCATTTCTGCCTGTGTGATTTCCCCAGAGCCCGAGCTGATCCCTTCGGAACTACCCTGCCTGAAACCTGGGGACGACCTCTCCCTCCTGCACAGCCACCTGCAGTATCAATAGAATCCTGCTGTGTGGAAGGTGCTCGAGGCCAGAGCACTCTACACGCAACAGATACTGGCGGGGCTCAGTCCTCCGGCACTCCACTCCTCGCTGTCACTCTCCACACTTCGATACCACTCAGTCCGCCATCTCTCTGCTGCTCCCCACTCTGGCTGAAGGAGGAGGAGGAAGTGGAAGGAGCTGGCTGTGGCCACATCTCCGGTCTCGTCGGATTCCTTGCAGCCCAAGACTCCTGGTCCACCAGAGCCCACTGCAGTGCCACTTCTCCAGAACCTGCTGCCTCCTCCACAGCATGAAGCCCTTCAGTGGACTGCATCTCCACAGTGTGATGCTGCTCAGCCTGCTGCCTCTTCACAACTCTCCTCAGATCCAACCACCAGCTCCCTGTAGCATTTCTTGGTTCTGCCCTCTGTCTGTGGCTGCAGGAATAAGTCACAGGGGATGATAGCCCTGCCTGCAGCTGCCCCCTCATCTGCCACAGCACCTTCAGAGCCCTGCTAAGGGGAATCCACTGCTGCACGCGAGTCTCCTGAGCCCGGCCTGGAAGTGGCCGCCGCTTGTCCTGAACCTTCAGGTTCCAGCCTACAGGTGCTCGCTCCACCCGTTCTTGCCTCTGCTGCCCCCCAGAGGCCGTACTCATCTCTGCTGTGCCTCCAAAAGCTGCCATCGCCTCTGCTGTACCTCCAGAACCTATGATCCGGAGAATAACACTTAGCCAATGCCCCTGACTCCCATCCAAAATAGAGCCACTCCACCTATGCTGGTCTTGTGTTCCCCTGCCGGTCTGAAGCCCGGCTCCCCAGTCATTGCGCATGTAACGCTCGACTCCCTGTGTTTTGGACTGCTCAGAGGAAGCCCCTATGATGTCACACAGGGCGTCCCTTCCACGCTCTCGGGGTATCCCAAGAAGGGAACCTAGCAGCGGCCGGAATGCTCCCTCTTTGCCTACTCCGGGAAGCGGTAACTGTACACCTCCCTGTGTCAGCTGAGTTTCATCAAGGTTAATGAACTATCATACGTACAGACACCCCGGTCACCATGCAACCAGATTGGACTGATCCAGAGGATCAAGAGAGGGGCTGGCCGAGTCTCCATCTCCTGGAGAGAGAGACAGAGGTATACCATCTGTACTGTCCCAGGCTTCCGTTCACCTAACGCCCACCAGGATGGCTCTGACCCCACTTGCTAGAGGTCTGTGATTGGACATTGGTTACATTTTGCGGTGACGTGATTTCAGTACTTTTCGAAAATCAGAACGAGCCGACGCAACAGAGCAAAGACGGCTATTGCATTTCGGTGTGAGGTGGCAGGATTTCATTCTTAAAATGTGTGACGTAAACGCTTCGATTTGTTTTTCTTAATTGTACTTCAACAACATGTATATCCAGTAAATGATGGTTTTGCTTTTTGTTGTGTCACGTTTTCCTCAGGACACTCTTATTCATTGCATTTGCACACGGCATGATTTCTGCATGCTGCACACTGTACAACGGTACGTTGCGATTGTTTTCCCCCGTATGCCAAGTCGTGTTTGTATTTCAAGGTGGCAGGAAATCCGCTCCATACTTAGTACCCCTTGCTGTGTCTCTGTCTCCATTGTTCCACTGCTTTTCTGCCCTTTTCCGATGTAGCGTGTTCTGTCTGTCTCTGCCTCTGTCTCATCTGTTCCCTAGTCCCATTTGATGTTTAATATTTGTCCTTCCATTCCCCTAGTGTGTTGCGGATGCCTGGTTGTGTCCCGTGTTTGGTCTGTTTTTTTGATGTGGTTCTTTTCTGTGTTATTCTCTCCTGCTCTCCTCTTCGTTCCTGGTCTGGCCCCTGCCTGTTTCGTGCCCATAGTTGAGGCATACGTCTGGTCCTGTCTGATCATTCTCCTCCTTGGGACTTGTGCTCCTATGTAATCTGGGTATCTCTACTGAAGTTGCTACCCCGCCGCACGACCTGATCCCCGGATAAGTGGATGGTAATGGATCAATAATGGATGGATGGCAAGTCATATAACAAGCCCTATCCCAGGAAAATTAGTCGTAACATTTGCAAAAATGTCCATTTTATCAAGGTAAGGGAAAATTTAAAAATTATTCCCCAAGAACATTGACCTTAATGTTTCAGTACCTCCCAAAACAGTTCCTAGGATTGCAAAACACAGTAATTCAATTCATTAATAATTCAAGTGTAAGATTGGGAAAATTTATTTCAGTGCTTGATTACACATCATAGCCTATATGGTTGTAGATTGGTTGTTTGCCCCTGGTGATCTGGTTCCAAGGTCGAGTCTAATGCACTATAAAGTAAAGTTCACAGTAGGAACTCGTGTTTTATGTGTGCCTTTATTCACCCTTAAGTTTACTGGCCATAGACAGCTAGCTTTTTTTTCTTAACTACACTGCAAAATATGCTGTAATTAATGGATGCTGAATTTTTCCATCTGGGTCTTCCGGATGTCTGTTATTTGATTTCTTGTGGTGTGATCCTAACCCTTCATAGCAATATTCTTGCTACAAGCTAAATATTTCCAGCATCCCTTAAGCTGAATTTCTTTCACCAAGGCCCAGTCCCACCTTTCAAATACATTTTTCTAAGAAATTTCTGAGACATTTCCCAGTAATTAAATAATTCCTATAGATCAGGAAACACATATAAGGGCATTTTTAATTAAAGTCCTGTTGATAAGAGTCCTTCTCTAGCAGTGCGCGGATTAATGTGTATCTCCCGCTTATTCCTTCCTGGAAATCAAATGGAAAAACAAAGTCATGCATTTTAATGAGTCTGCAATGTTTCCATGTACGGACAGAATTAAAATCCTCTAAAATGAGTCCAAATTAATGGATCAAAAGAAATAGAAAATCCAGGCAGAAAATAATGATCAGGAACACAAATCTTAAGGAAATATATGAATTTTATATAGGTACCTACAAAAGTTATACCATATTGTAGATTTTTCCAAAATGTGGACCATACACAGGCACACATTCTCATATAAGTGTGTATCTGAGTGCAGTGTCCTCTCTCATACTCATGCACTCAGTATTTTCCTGCTCACTAAACTGATTTCCTGTTGGCTAAAAAAGTGATTTTTCTTCTGTTTTTCATTTATGTTCTCCTCCGCCAATCAAGGTCGCCATCACCCAAACCATCTCAGGATAACTACCCGAAGCGGAAAACAAGTAGTCTTATCCACTTACGCGACTGGTAAACTGTCCTGAAACGTGTGATCTTACTGAGCACTCAGGAGAGTACGGTGCTCCTCAGAGCTGCATCGCTACAGCGCTGCCTCTATTAAGTGGAGTTTCCTTCTCACTGAGGCACCATCTACCAGAAGCTGTTCATGATGGATGCATCTTGACATTTCTCGCTGGGCCATCATGCACAAATTCGCCCCACACAGTCTCACACAGCACGCCATTGATTGTATTTAAGGTGAGGCATCACGCTGGCTGACGTGAATAATCTCTGTGATGGCGGATTCCGGGTGACCATGTCCATCAACTTCAGCTTCAAAGACTGGTCCTGGTCCTGGTCCTGGTCCTGGTCCTGGTCAGTCATCCTCTCACACAAATTAGGAATTAAAGTGAAATCACAGTGAATCCACTTCTGCACAGTCTCACTGCTCAAGCATGGCCAGTCTTTCTGTACTTTATTTTATGAGTAATATATTGAATAAGTGAACTGTGTTGTGTGAAACGCTAATGAGGTATACTGGTCAGTGCTAATGCCAAACTGCTCAAATTTTGCATTCTGGTTAATTGTACCGTGTCAATGTGACAAAGGGGTCAAGCCACGAGTTTTAAGTAACTGCAACACACACAAATACAAACGCACAACACTTGTGTAATGAACAACATACTTGCATTGCGTGCAGGTTTAAAAGCATGTTTTTTTTTTTTAGTTGCTCAGCTTTTAAAGTTCGTTTTTAAGTCCCAAATACAAGCTTTATGATACAGCCAACACTCTAATGCATAACGTCAAGAAATAGAAATCAATGAAACTTACTATGGAAGAACATTTCTATTTCTCAGCTAATTATACTACATCAGCTAACTATACTATATCAGTACATACTATACTCCTGCTATTGTGCAAAGCAGTAAAATCCCTTTAAGTAGTAAGTTAGTAAAAGTACTTTGTGCTGGTGGTGGGAGAATAAAGTTTGTGCATTCAGTCTTTGTGCCATACGGCGCCGAGCTGTGATTGACAGCAGCCCACACTGCCTTCACCAGCCATGACACCATTAGCATGCAGGTCTTCTTCAACCGTCACAGGAGCGCCTGTGTTTTAACACATTAGTCGCCACCATGCCCCCCAGGGGCTGCCAATACGCACTGTGCCCCCCCCTCATGCTGCTGACAGCCGGCTCTTCTCATCTCCGCCTTTAATTTGCATGTGCGTGCTGATTTATTTTTCCGCTTCTACCAGAGATTAAACAAATATTTCAATTACGCAGCACAGCATGGGTTTGTATCCTTTGTATCCGTATATTGCCGTGCAGAGTCTGTTTCTATCCTCCTGTAATCTTCCCTGAGCAAACCAGCAGCTTAAAATGTCTCCCAGTTGCTGCTGTTTAATTAAAGCGTATTTCTCTCAGGGTTTGGTTCGGGGGGGGGGGGGGGGGGGGGGGGGGGGGGGGGGGGGGGGGGGGGGGGG
>JABFEA020000119.1:20956556-20967870 GCA_019775915.2 Cyphomyrus plagiostoma | reverse complement strand
GCCCTGGATGTGCATCCCACAAATCTCCATCAATTGCAAGATGCTATCCTATCAATATGGGCCAACATTTCTAAAGAGTGCTTTCAGCACCTTGTTGAACCAATGCCACGTAGAATTAAGGCAGTTCTGAAGGGGAAAGGGGGTCAAACACTGTATTAGTATGGTGTTCCTAATAATCCTTTAGGTGAGTATATATACATACAGTATTAGCTTCCTAGTCAACAGCTGGTCAATAATTATAAAATACGTTTGTAAAATAAACTTGAACGTGAAATAACCTTGAATTTGCATTATACATCACTTAGATTCTATAAACCTAGATTAGGTCAAAAGTATTAGAACTGTCTTAATGATTAGCACAAGATATATATTTACAGGAATACAGGCTACATCTGTTAACACTTCAGAACAAAAATGTTCACATTTGAGTGTCTGAATAGGGTGTGATTTGGGTTTGTATGCTTCAAATACTGCGATACTTTTATAATAGCAAGTTTAATGATTTGAGGAGTTAAAGTTTCAAGAAATTGTCCCTTGCTGTCATTTAGTGAAATCTTTTTCCCTTAATGTTTTTCATCAGTAGATGCACCCATCATGTGATATGAGATATTCCTGAGAGATATTCCTGGGAGATACTCCTGGGAGATACTCCTGGGAGATATTCCTTAGAGATATTCCTGGGGTTCCCTGTTCCTGATGGATTATCCCTGTTTCTCCTGCTCTTCTGCTGCTCCGGCTGCTTGACAGGTGGCCTTGCAGCAGTTGCGGCACTCCGGTGGTAATCAGCTCAGCCCCCAAGCAGCCATGGCTGGGAAACACCGGCGGGTGACAGAAGGAGGATGTCCAGCATAAAGGACAGGATCCTCGGAAGGAGAGGAGGGCTGCTGGAAGCAGTGACCCCCAAATGCCCTTGAGCCCCACCCTAAACACTGATTTCTCTGTCTCACTCCTTTCAGATGAGCCTGGGGTCGACCAGGAGCCCCAGACCTGGACTGCAGCCCTGATCCCTGGACTTCACTGCAGTCTCCCTGCACCATCCCCTTTGTCTGAACTGTAAACCCCCTTTTGAACAGCAGCCTCTCTGAGCTGCTGCTGCTCTTCCTTTGTACTCCCAGCCATCCAGAATAAATACATGTAAATGTGGAGAAAATGATACAAACGGCATTGTGAACTGTGTGGGTCCTGTTATAGGAGGTTTTTTTTAGCTTGGTTATACCATCTTGTTCCATTTGACTATTCTGCCGGCCCCAGGAGGACGGGCTCCCCCTTTGGGGTCTGGTTCCTCCCAAGGTTTCTTCCTCCTAGGGATTTTTTCCTTGCCGCCGCCGTCGCTTTTGGCTTACTCACCGGGGGGTCTTTGCGTAGCAGAAATGTAAAGCGCATCGAGACAATGTAATGGTGTGATAATGCGCTATATAAATAAAATTGCATTGCACTGCATTGAGCATGTGACCTGGCACAAGATGGGTGTGCTTCATGCAGGGCCACTCAATGAGCTCCGACCTGACTCTTAGGTTGTCATGTGTGCCAGTCATTCCATGTCTGTTGGATTTGGGTAATATAGTGCATGTACTGTACCTTCAAGGGCATCAGATATTACAGGACTGTTACACGTCTATAAAGACTTCTATACTTCTTTCTGGAAGATTCTACCCTTCCTCTTTTGGACTCTGTGAATGTTTGGGGCTGTAAGTTTGTAACTTCTTCCTCAGTCCTCCATTCTTTGCCGGTCTCTGCTATACACTTCCTGCACATATTGCCTCCACTTATCAGCAGAATTACCTCACATTTTGGTTTTGTATGACATGCTGGATTGTATGTATGTTGTTTAGACCGAATGTACAGCTTTATACAGGAGTGTCTGGAACAGTGTGTGGGATAAATGCCCACAGGGGTACTTGTAACAAATGCCTCTGGCAGGAGCCCGCAGGCCAGCAGAATCCAGCCTTGAGTTCAGATGAGTACAGATCCCCGTGAAGTTGATATGAAACCATGGTCTGACCTAAGATCATTGGGGATTGTGTGATTCGCAGCATGTAACTGTCATTCACTGAAGTTCTAAGCAAGTCCTTGGGCGTATATCAATATCAAAAATGCAAAGAATGTACTTGTGGTCATAGCAAGAGCACTCTTGCTGACTTGCCTCCCAAGACTGAACTTAGAACACAGAGAATCATGGGATTATTCTAGTTGGTGAGGCTGCAACTGATGTGTCCTTGATATCTGAGGCTGGGCAAGAATGACATGCAGGGTTTTTTTTTTTTCTTACCCTCCTCTGTACTTCTCTTCTTGAGTATTGGAACTGTACTTTGACAATGGAAGGTGACGTCAAATGGCTACGCGAGAACACAGGAATACTCAAGTATGCATACTGATAAACAGCCTTTGCCTGCTGGTGCTGGTCCAGGCCTCATTCGCCATGCATTAATGTGTGGTGCTTTAAAGTCTGGAATTGCTCCTGAAATGCTGCATCATTCAGCTGTTCCTCTGCTTTGCTGAGGGGAGCCTCTGCTCCTGCTTCATCCGCTGTTTTAGTTTTGCCTTATGAGACAAGCGCACAAATCTCCTCCTAAATGCATATGCCACAATCATACTTTAACAATTTATAAATCTGAACATGCTGTGGATGTTATTTACATGAATCACGAATGCCTTTGACGTTTGCGTAAATAAACATACATTTTGACAAGTGAAAAATATAATCATCGCCTAAAGATATTAGAGGCAATAACTGAAAAAGAAGGAATACTTGATTTTCGTTTGTTTCTCACTACAAGTTACAAAAAATAACCTAGAGGCACCGAATCTACCTATACTCTCAGTATAATCAGGCCATAAAATGTATCCATCACCCAGACACTTATCCTAGTCAGGGCTTGGGTTGGGGCAGCCTAACCCTGGCACACAAGCAGGGACACAATGGCCATTTTACAGACACCAGTTTGTTCTAGTCTGTGGACTGTATCGTAGAATAACACATGACAAACACATGGAGAACATTTTTCCACAAACAGTCCACAAACAGAGTAGAGTCAGGATTTGAATCTCCAGCCATGGGAATGTTAAACTATAGCCTCTCAGCCACTATGCCACTAGGACTTGAAATGAAATCGAAGACAAAAAAATTAAAGACTTCTTCACCGTTGTTGTGTTACACTAATGTGTTACAGTGTTCACGGCTGCTTAGCCCTGAGAAAACATGGAGAAACAACTGACTTTTGGATTTAATGTTCAACTGCTGAAAAATTGAGTGGAGTAAACATTGGTCGATCACCTGTCCTCTGGCTTTTGAATATTCCAGCCATCTGGGTCTACAGAGAGGAAAGCGGAGGATGATGGACAGTTTGAGGAGGGCTCTCTGCTTCCAGACTCCAGCGGCCCAAAACTGCTGCAGTCATAAGAGGAAACTTATGTCTTTAAATACAAATTTGTACTGTTTATGATGGATAATATTGCATATATAATTACAGAATTAAACGTGAATTTATGTCAGATTCGTAAATGTTCACATTTGCGGGGACCTTCTGCCCCTGACCTGCACAAAGGTGAAGGGGTTACATTATTTCCATAACTTAGACACAGAGTTGTACTATCCTTGCCAAAATGCATAAACAGAGGCTGAAATTATATTTGGCAAAACAAAAAAGGTCACGCCCTCAAAAGTCTAAGACACAGCTATACATTCACTGGGAGCCATATATATACCATATATATATTCTATTATATTCTATTACTGCTGACTTCTATTACTGTTCAGTCATAATCACGGATATGTGTTTGTTCCTGAGGATGCACAGACACCATGAGGGGTCGATGGTGTCCTTCACGCAGGGCCAGTGACAGCCATGGGTCCATTTTCCTGAGGTAGAGGTAAGGGCCGTGCTGCCACATGCACCACATGGCAAACCACATCAGGGATGAGAACCTGAGGGCGGCCATGAGATGGGTGATACCTCAGCACCGCACTAGTCCAAATGTTAGAATGTTTGGACCAGTGCCACTGTTTTTCTCCCAGCTACTGAAGTATCAATCCCGCCACCAACCACAAAATCTTCCCTGTAAGTTGGAGGACCTTCTTATAGGGGAGGATGTAGATTAATGTCACGCTCAGGATGAAGTCACCGCTGGTCGAGGGCCCAGCGGAGCAGGATCACTCACGCGATTTGAACCAGCAGCCATCCGACTGTTGCCACAGATCCCCAGCCTCAGGGATGTTGTGTCAAGGCCACCACTCTGCCATGATTCCCTTTCATGGAGATGATGGAAAGCAGCTCTCTGACACAGAAGAGCTGGGGATGGGTGGGGTGGGTTGTGGTTCGGTATTCACCTTCTCCCAGAAACTGCATCTCTCCTCCGTTTAATAACTTTCATAGAGCCGCTGCCTCCTTCTCCTGCTCGCCTTTCAGCGCCACGCTCACTGCACACAAACGGCAGTGATGACATAAACACTGATAACATAGGCATAAACATAAATGATGAGATAAACAGCTTCCTTGGAGCCCCCTTGATGCCAGATGTTTACCGATGCAGTGTCTGAAATGCAGCACTGTACATCAGCTCTGACGACAGTTTTAACGGAAGCAGTAATTTAGACCAAACCTACGATTGGAGACTGTTGTCTCCTGGCAACAATGAGGATGGATTATAGATGGGGTAAGGGGTAGATTGCGGACTCTGATCAGGCGCTGCATGCCTTAGCTGACAGAATGTAATTTTATTCCTTTCCAAATGCTTCATGAGCTCCCATATTTGTTTGTCAGGGACAAGCTGAAAAAGTAGCTAAATGTACAAAAGTGCAATAAGATCCGTATAAACAAGCTGCTTTGATCTGCAACACCATATATTTAGTGAGAAAGTTAGACTTGCACCTAAAGCAGTGATGAGTGAATATCACTAAACAGATGAGCAGGATCCTGGATAGGAAACATAAGTATTTAACCCTATAGACAGTGCTTGAAATGGGCCGAAACGCAGCGGAACGCAGTTCTGGAACTTCTGTATCCTAAAGACTTGATTTTTTTTTTCACTGCACAAATGTCAAATGTCGGAAAATTAGACTTCCTGCACTTATCTTTTCCCACTTAAAGCACTACCTATAGAATATACTGTATATAGTGGCGGTATGAAATTACCATGACTATATTACCCATTGAAATGATTTTAATAACTGGGCTTCACTTAAAAGAAGTAAGCTGCATTAGTCGGGGGAACCTGTATTAAGAATTTTAGACTTCTTTCTCAGTATTAATCACTAATTCTCCCAAATGCTGCAATAGAATAAACAACACCAGACAAAGCTCTCCAGCTTTAGCAGATTTGGAATATTTACATGTTTCAGCATTTAAGAAAGTATTAAAAGGATATAGCAAATGCTGTCGAATATCAAAATATATTTAGTGTCACAAGGAGAACTCATTATACCCCAGTTATTTTACAGTGGTTACGCAACAGTGCACTCTCCTTCTGTAGCTAGAACAATGCTAATTCGTTGAACAGTTTACAATATTGATCGTCTTACTCACACACGACATCAGACTGCAATCAAACAAATGAAAATGCTCAGACCTGATTCATCGCTCAGGAGTGGCGAGGCTCCGGAGCATAAAGCAGTCGCTGCACTTGTTTAATGCATGCGAAAGCAAAAAATGTATCTCAGTCTCGATGTTGAGATGCACCCAACATGCTGACAGCTGATGGCCCACTGTGTAGAATGGAGAATAACAACGAACAGCTACACAGTGCCAACTGCAGGGGCAAATGAGTGGTCAATATCCAGTCCAGGGGGGCCGGAGCCCTGTGTAACTTAGCTGTTTCCCGGTTCCACTACAAATGATTTAGCTTATGAGCTGTGTTTAAATTAGCACAAGGAGTTGAATCAGGTGTGCTAAATGAGGGGTTACCAAATACTGTGCGGGGCTCCGGCCCCCCAGGACTGCAGTTTGACACCCCTGCTTTAGTGTCACACAAAGCAAATAAGTGGTTAATTCTTGTATATTATGGTATGTCTTGTATATCGTGATGGTCATTCCACCACGGTGTGCTAAAAAATGCTACTGGGGATCACTGGGCGGCCATTAAGCACTCCAGTGCTTCCCCCTCACTGCCAGCCGTAACGCATGAAGAAGCATCCTGCCTGATACAATACAACCTGCTTCTTCCCGTTCTAACTGCACATAATTATTATTCTTACTGTTAAATATTTATTTCTAGTGTCACATTCTGTTTCTCAGAATATTTAATTTATTTGTGTGCTATGTACTGTTTAAATCTGTTTGCACTGCATTTACTCTGTTTGTGCTGTCTGTTTGGCAATGTATGTATGTATGTTACTGTAGGCACCAGAATGTCTCCTTGGGATTAATCTTAATCTTAATATTAATGTCCAGTGTATTACAAATAGTAAATGAGTGGTGAATGTCCAATGCAAGCAGAAATGAAAGGTTCATATTACAATCGGCACACCAGCGGCTACTGTCTCAAACAGCAAATAAGTGGTTAATGTCCAGTGTCACAAATATCAAGTGTGATTAATGTCCAATGTGTCACATACAATTAGTCTCTGTCATTGACAAAGGACGTTATTTGAGTCATATGAAAGTGTCGTGTCCTTAACTAGTGTGACTACAGATTTCATACAAGTTGTCGTCGACCATCTTCACAGACACGCTTTCAGTTACCAAACAGCTGTATCATTATCTGAACTGGACTGTGACTAACAGAGACATGCTTAAAGTTCCCCATCTCCTATAACAATGAATCTGAAATGTGTATTGACTAACAGGTTACCACTAATGAAGAAACAGATTTGTAGAAAGGCATTGCGTTAGGGTGTAATATTTACATGTGAACATGTGGGTATTTTCAGTCTAACTTTTTGAAATTATGAGTAACTCATTTAATGAATACAATTCTGGGCAAGCAATATCAGTCTTTTCATAAAGCTACAGCGATTTCAATCTGACCAGAGATTTACAATTGACTTGAAGCTGATTAACATGCATGTCTTCTCTGTCTGAAAAAGCTGCGATGGATGACGCTAATGACTAGCCTGTCGTTTATAGATCTGTGAATAATCGCGGTTTGACTGTGCTTTGCCACATTATCTCATCAGGAAGTCTGTACCACTCCAAAGCCAAACAGAAATATACAGGCATACGAGAGCAGCTGTAGCACCATCCATGTGCACACCGACAGAAGGAGCCCTAAACGGAGGAATACCCTTCTAACCCCGTATCTGCTGTCTAAATGTTGACTTCAAATAGATGGGACTGATGCCTGTTAATACCACAAATTGGAACGTGTCTCCTATGAATATTTAAACAGCCCCTTCGTATGGGGTGCTATTTTAAGGATCCCAAAAGAGAGGAACATTTTAACCCCTTTTACAGTATGACAATTTTGAACCCCCCAATCTAACAGTTTTAATCAATGACACGGAGAGCAGCATGTGGGTCAAAATTACTACTTCCTGCGACCTGCAGAGTGATGTCACTCTCGAGCCCCTGACCAAGGACCGTATCCCCAGTTACAGAGTGATGTCACTCTCGAGCCCCTGACCGAGGCCCTTATCCCCAGTTACAGAGTGATGTCACTCTTGGGGGCCTGACCAAGGCCCCAGTTGCCCCAGGGCCAGACTGACCCTGCATTCTCAATTGCATATACTTTTAGATAAAACTGCCTGCTAAATATATAAATTTGCCAATAATAAATATTACAAGCCTTGTTTATTTTCTATAAGTTTAAACTTTATAGGTTTGCGATTGAGCTACTTGTCAACATTTACTTAATAGCTGGTTCCTTCTTAGACAGTTATAGTCTGGTAGTTTCTCAATGGCAGCTTTAGCTGCGCTGTGTCAACACAGCAGTTACCCTTAGATAAGTGATGCTAGCAGTGGGGCAAACAGCGATCCTCCAACATGAGTCTAATCATGCTTTGATTAAATATTTAGTACTCGCTAATTAACACCTAATAGTCCAACCAGGAACTCCAGTTCACATTTTGTGAAAATGGGTCAAAGAAAACAAGATGGTAATTATTTATTATTTAAGCATGTCTGTTCCCTATTGAGAACAAAATAGAGGTTATGGTGTTTAAACAGAAAGCACATTCCACAGCTAATGAGCTGCTGTAGAGTTGAAGTCTTGTGGTTGTAAGCTGTGTGGTGCAAGATGCTGACTGGTTTCCATGACACACTGGACACTGAAGCATGGAGTTACATCCTAAATGGAGCCTGACTTCCCTAAGTAACATGTCTGGGCATTAGATCAATTGCATATGCTCTGTATACACAGTCTGACTCCTTGGCTTGTTTCCATTCCCCGCTGTAGCTCCTCCATGCTAATATAGATTTACCACACAAAGCTTTTTCTGTAATACAAAGGAGTAATTGACTATTTGCAAAATGCTCTTGTTCACTAGCCCATCACAAGTCGACAGCTTTATCGGGTTTTGTGGTCGAACATGGACTGAAAAAGATTGGGTTAAGCAGCCTTTTGAAGATACAGAAAAGAGGTGTCCTGTTGGAGCAAGAAACACAGTGGTAACAGGAGTCAGGCAATGCAGGGCAGAAGAGCATGTGCGTGTCCGTGAAACAGAGGGCAGGTAGGGATGCACGGCTTCTATCTGCGTTTCTGAGCGCAGGAGAGGCTACCTGTTGACAAGCGTGCAGGTCCGCATACTCGAATGTCTTGCCTGTGATGTACGACGGACTTTTGTTTTCGTCCAGGGGGGATGGAAGGAGGTGGAAAATGAAAGAGAGATAGTAGAGAAAGAGAGAGAGAGAAGCAGAAGGCAGCCAGCGAGGGAGAGAGACAATGTCAAGTTGCGGCACGGCGGTAGATTAATGAGGCGCCATCGCGGTGCAGCTTATCGCCAGGCAGCACCTGTCGCCGCCTGCGATTGAATAGGCGGCCGGCGGCGCCGTACCCCCTCCGTCTGAATCACGCTGCTGTTTTTCATCCCCTGCTCCGCTCCGGCTCGGCTCTCTCCATTGTGTCTGCCGTTCGGCGTGCCGACCGGGGCGGGTTCAGACCACATGCTGTGGACAATCGGGCTGGAACGGCGTATCGGGGCTTAAGTTGATTAGTGAGGCAGAAGAAAAAAAAAAAAACAAAACACTGGTAAACACCAGTGTTTACAACACAAAATGCACCATTTGGGCTGTTAGGCATTGATGCTTGTGCTGTGTTTTGAGGAGGAAGGCTTGTGTTTATGTGTGTGTGTGTGTGTGTGTGTGTGTGTGAGAGAGAGAGAGAGAGAGAGAGAGAGAGAGAGAGAGAGACATACATACAATATTGACATGACACTGCACTTAATGAAGATGTGTAATATTTCAAACGGTTAGAATATGTATTACCCAAGCAGTACTTTCTATGATTTAATTTTGCAGTGATTAGCACTGTTGCCTCACATCTCTGTGACTGGGATTCAAGTCTCAACCCAGGCTTTTTGTGTGTGGAGTTTGCATGTTCTCCCGGTGTCATCGTGGGGCTTCCCTCAGGTACTCCTCTTTCCCCCCACAGTCCAAAATCATGCTTTGGTAAGGTGTTACCAAATCATCTATAGGTGTGAATGGTGAGTGTGACATGTATTGGGTTGGTGTCTCATCCTGGGTTGTTCCCTGCTTTGTGCCTACAGCTTCCAGGGTAGGCTCTGGACCCCTTGCAAAGGACAAGAGGGTACAGAAAGTGGATGAATATGGATGGATGGGTCCACTTGGACTGTAATATTTATTTAGATCTAAAAGTTTTTTTTACTGCCCTTATAGGACAGTATACACATGTTTTAGTCTTTGAAATGTAGATTGCCCTATAGTTTTCTCCTTGCTGATCCTGCCATTTTCCAACTTAGAAAATCACACATCCTGCAAACTGCAGGACCACAAGCCCAAAGTCCCTCACAGAAGGAAGAACCACAGACCATAGGTCCCTCATAGCTGGAAGAACCATGGACCCCAGGTCCCTCATAGCTGTAAGAACCACAGACCCTAGGTCCCTCATAGCTGGAAGAACCATGGACCCCAGGTCCCTCATAGCTGGAATAATCACGGACACCAGGTCCCTCACAGCTGGAATAACAATGGACACCAGGTCCCTCACAGCTGGAAGAACCATGGACCCAGGGTCCCACACAGCTGTGTTCCTGGTTCTACCCACAAATGGAATAAATGTCTTTCACTGGTGCTTTATGACTCAGACCATTTTGACTAACCCCTTTTGTTTGGCTGAGCCTGCTGCAGGTTTCTGGGTTCAAAGCAGTTTTGACCGTCTCCCTCCTCTGTAGACTGGGACAGTTTCCAGGCATACTCACCTACTCAAGTTGCAGTTGTTGCAGACTCTAGTACAGTCAGCACATGACTCTTTCTTTCACTTGATCTGGATTTTGGGACAGGGCTATGGTGCATATTGTGAACTTCTGGCTATTCAGCATGCCAACAGAACATTCCGTTTTGCTTTGGTGTGTCTTCAATGTTTATATCCATTTTAACAGTTCCAAAAGCAATTTGTTCATCTTGGGCATTACATTCATTACCAGAAAGTGCAATTGGACAGCATATCTGATACAACAGATACTAAGCAAATCTTGGCAGTGATCTCCAGAATGGGAGGCATCACTCTCCAGGCAGTTGAAGCGGAAACAAGAAGAGAATCAGTAACACTGGAGTGTCTTGGAGAAAGAACGAGGTGGAAGCCAATAAGGGGAAAGCAGGCTAGTGATTTTCCAAAGCAATGAGGATCCCAGGAAGTGTTACAGATGGCTAAACAGCAGGGCTGAGCTGAACTCATATCTGCTCTAAGCTGTTGTTTTACCACCAGGGAGCTTCTGGAAAAGAGAAAACTTTACCAATTATACAGCTGGATGTTTACTGTAGCAATTATCCTTACCAGGATTTAGTCATTCAAATCCTTTGTGACCCAGCATCATGCATGGTGTCCCACGGCTCAGGTCTGACTTGAGTTGGATTGAGGTCTGGGGCTCCACAGGGGTGTAATTACCATAGTGGTATGCTAACATGAGAGGGAGGGGTTGCTGATGTTGCCATAAACTCTCGTAACCTGCTCAGTCCTGCTCCTGAAAGCTACCTAATCTAAGCTGCCTAGTGTTGGTGCTGTTGCTTCTAGTCACTCCTGGTCATCCAGACATTGCCACATCTCCTGATTATTTATTCAGCTCTCTTTCCTGAGGGGGGGGGGGGGGGGGGGCATTTAAACATAGCAGGTTTTTGAAGTTAAGCTGGGTTAATTGAAAAAACAATATTAACAAAAAACAGTTTAGGTAAACACCATTACTTTGTAAATTAAAGAAATAAAAATA
>JABFEA020000119.1:20899213-20924940 GCA_019775915.2 Cyphomyrus plagiostoma | reverse complement strand
CCCCCCCCCCCCCCCACCACCACCACCTCAGCATGCTAACCTTCATACAAGCACATTATTCAGTCACAAAGACATATTTCCATCTAAACATCTTCCTCATCCATCATACTTTTTTTTCTTGAGGCTTTGATCATATTGTAGGCAAGTCGAACTCTGTATCCTTTGAGTACAAGAAGCAAAGAAAGAAACATGAGGAAACACGCAGCTGCTGGAAGCTGTGAAGAACTTCAGTGGTTCGGCATGTAAAAATCAGCATGTGCCCGCAGATCCGGGCCAGAACTAAGTCATCAGCTGAGCTGGCAGAAAAACATGAGCGCATACACATGTCACATGCATTGTAAACAGGGACCTCCTAAGTCAGAATGAATTCTCAGTTTTGGGTCTCAAATAATTCTCCGGGCCTCAAATTCAGATGTCCTTACAAAAATGTTATAAAAACCATGCTGATTTAGAAAGTACTAGACTTATAAGGGCATATAAAGGAGATGACAGTTTAGTCTTTTGTGTAGTGGACAGCAGACTCTAAGCTGATTGAGGGAATGCAAGGTTCTGCCCGGTTAACGCATCTTAGAGGAGACTGAACACTCTGTCCCACATATCAGATGCCCTTGCCTGCTTCTGACAGATGTCATTTCTCTTGAAATTAAAGAAATATCATTCCTTATAGAAATCATTCTTAATATTTTTAAAATTAAAATATTTATTGCACATATGCTGACGACATCGAACCTCAGTGGAAAGTTTCTAAGAAATATGTTTTTCCGTTTATTTGATCATTTTGAGCATAATAAGGTTATTACTGAGCAAATGGAGCAAAATCTTTATTTGTGGGTGATAATTCAAAACAAAACTTTAACATTTAAAAAGGCAGAATTCTTTGAACTGATCGGAAGGTTAATCAGGCATTTAATTCAAATGCAAACACGGAGGTATCTTGAGCATTTCCATCAAGGGTAAGCTTAAATCAAAAATAGCGTCACGGTACCGTTAAATTCCAGCCTAAATAAATCAGTCACCCGTCATGTCAAATACTGCTAAACAAAAAAAGTGCTTATGTCTAGTTCATAATACAAATAGCTTATATCCAGTTCGTATTACACATTGTGTTTAATTCGTATTACACAATGCTTATTCCCAGTTTGTATTACTTATTGATTATGTTCAGTTCATATTATGCATTGATTGCCTGACTATAATTCAACTTTTGATTGTTGAAGTTGCAGAGTTTAACATACTCTGGGTTATGATATATAACTCAAAATCCAAAAACTGTAGGTTGAAACATAAGATAAGGTTATAAATAATCCAAAACAAGCAGGATACCAAATGTAAAACACAATCCACATGCAGGGTCAGAAGATAGGTGCTATTATAGAAATTCGTGGGAGTCAAAATATAAGGTCAGAGCCACACATGTTCACAATGAGTTCAATATCTCACGAAAGCTTTACGTCACAAAGGTCATTCTATCATCCTCAGTGCAATCAGGGGCCGTGAAAGAGATGCGCTGGTAGTCAGCTGAGACAGGGTGTAGTTTGGCTGGGTGTGACTGCAGGGAGTGTTTCAGTAACAAAAACAGAAAAGGCACTGATTTCCTTCAATGGCGACTATTTTGGACACTTCTGTGTTTCTGTGTATGGACTGTTCTGACCAATCTTTGTCTTCATCCCTCCTTCCAAATATTTTATAATAATATTTTAACAGCTCTCTCTCTCTCTGTTTATATATATTTTATATATATATATATATATATATATATATTTTTTTTTTTCTGTTACCACCCAAAGAGCTATAGGTCGGTGTTTCCCAACTTGGATCCCCACACGATCCACGGTCTTGCCTTCTCTCAGCTCCCACCCAGACATTCCACAGTTTTGCTCCTTTCCAGCTCCTAGTATGTGGACTGTCTGGGGGTCGACGAGGGTGGGGAAACACGGATAAACGGCACAAGGCAGGTCCGCTGCAGCTTACGTACATTCACCATTATACACTATAGATAACCGAAAAAATTCCAGTTGACTTCATGTGTTTAGACTGCACGAGGAAAGCAGAGAAATCAAATATGCAAAATACACACACACACACACACACACACACACACAGAGAGTAATTCATAAACACTTCCATAATGCATTATATGGCATCCATAAACCAATATAAACATAACCATACATTTGTATAAAAAGGCATAACACATTACAGACGTTTATTATGCATTATGAATGCTCTATGAAGC
This sequence comes from Cyphomyrus plagiostoma, assembly GCA_019775915.2. Taxonomy (NCBI): domain Eukaryota; kingdom Metazoa; phylum Chordata; class Actinopteri; order Osteoglossiformes; family Mormyridae; genus Cyphomyrus; species Cyphomyrus plagiostoma. Next base: position 20,922,704 of record JABFEA020000119.1, on the reverse strand, counting down.
TCTCATCTATAATACGCTATAGATACCTTTATAATGCAGTACAAAACATCCTTAATGCTTATACTGACCGTTATAATGCAGAAAAGCCCCTTATGAGTCTTTAAAAGCTGGGCTGCAGAATACATGCTCCTGTTATTTTATTTACAGATCTAACCCATTGTGCAGCCTCTTTATGTAATGGAACAGAGTGCCAGAGTAACAAAAATGAGGAAGAGGAACTCTCAAAATGGACTAACAGAAATCATTCACCTGCGTTACTGTGGGAATCAGTGACTGCTATGAAAAGACCTTAATGCTAATGTACAAGGTGTTTTCAGAACTTCCTGGGGAGAGTGTTATTTAAAAAAAGGGGGCTGTACACATGCATGTGAGTGTGCCAGTCACAACCACACTGACTTGGTTACTCAAGTAACAGTCCCTGGTTATTATCTGACGATGGTAATGCTTTAAACATAATGGACAACACGGCTTTGGCTCCAAATAAACTGTGCTACATTTTAACACAAATTTAAGAGGCTTCGCCGCGTGTTCCAGCCCAGTCAAGGGAAGAGGCGGTATCTGTGTATGCGTGTATGAAATACCGACAGATGCCGGTGAAACTGTGGAATCCAAAAGCCTCCCGAGCTTTGCTATATGAAATGGGTGCCTGTGGGTCTCTAAACTCGTCTTGTCTTTTCCCTCCTACTCTCTTCCTGCTGGGCAGGACAATGTGGCACCAGGTAATTAAAGGCAGCCACGGGCTCATGCACTTCGGCACTGGCGAAAACGGGAAACTCTGCATTTGGCAACTCTTAATAGCGAGCTGACAGGTGCCAGTGCAGAGTGCCGGAGCTGCTGATTACTACCTTTCAGCACACATTTGCTCTCATCAACCCCGCTGACTTCACGTACCACATTATTGAGTCTAAGAACTTTAAGACCTTTCCAAGCCGCCTTTGGCCAACAGCAGGCCCATGGCGGCTTGCAAACCTGCCAACGGTCTTTCATCCAGGAGTCAAAAGCGCCAGTGTCCAAAGTTCAGAAACCGAGCTGAAATGCCATGGATTATTTACCCGATTAAATAAACAAAGCTGAATCATACTGCAATATGTCAGTTGTTCAGTTATATGATTTCTCACTGTGGGTGTTTCTCAATACCTCAAATATCTCAAAACACAAAGATCATACTTGTGGTCTTGGCAAGACAAGTCTTGTTAACTTGCCTTCCAAGAACGAACTTGGGGCCCAATGAATCATGGGACTGGTCTTGCTTGGCGAGGATGCGACTAGTATATCCTTGATATTTGGGGTGGGGCAGGAATGGCACCCGGAGATTTTTACCATCCTCTGTACTTCTTTTCCTGAGTATTGGAACTGGTCTTTGGCAATGGAAGACGGCATAAAACGGGTCCACGAGAACACAAGTATGGTCAAGTGTTTACGAGCATATATTCATGCCCACTCTCCCATTCTCCCCGTGTCGTTACGGAGTCGCTGCTCTGATGCACTTACGGCTGAGATTATAGCGCTGCTCCAAAACGTTGTTGCTGGTTTATAACTGAATCATTTGGCATTTGAAAAACCTCAATGGTTTCACTACAAATTATGCTGCAACACAAACGTCGTGAGTCTGACGATCTTAGCAAAGACATTGCTGGGGCATTCTAAAACTTAAATATATTACAATATATTTTTATGTGTGTGCATGTATATAGGTTTATATTTAACAGCCGAGTTTTGCATTAGTACAATCAATTGGAGTCTGCTTTCCCTTTAACACCATCTCTAATAAACAGAATCTCAGCACCAGGGAGAGCTACCTTCCCCGCTAGGCCTTTGTGGATGTGGGTTTGCGATGTTCCTGCGGAGAAGTAGCCCCTTCACCGGTCCTGATCAGGGTGTCTTTCAGAGAACCTCTTTTATATCTCTACCTGTAATTTGATTTCCTAGTCACCACCATCAGATGCAGTGCGTACTCCCCTTGCATGAGGTGCTCTGATTAATGTTTGCCGTCCAAGACATCCAGAGGGCAAAAACATTATCATTTAAATTCTTGAGTAATTTCCTTGTACTTCCAGAACCTCTTTGCTGTGAGGCAGTGGCGCTAACCACTGTGCCACTGTGCCACTGCACTGCTCCTGCATTTTATTTATATATATTCCAAATTTTGTGCTTATAACAAACATGAGACCCATGAGCGGTTTTTACTGCAGTCTCAGGGATCGAAGATTACACACATTTAGTATGGTTTTTGAACTTGTCCTTCACGCACAGTGATTTCTCTGGATTCCTCAAATCTTTTAATAACATTATCCACTGTAGAGGGTGAAAATCCCCAAAATTCCTTGTAATCACACTTTAAGAAATGGTCCTAAATTGATGGATTACTCAATCACAGAGTTTTGCGTAAAGTGGTGAGCCCCTACCCACCCTTGCTTGTAAATGGCTGGGTCTTCCATCGATGCTTCCTTTACCACGGAGCGCGACAGCATCACCTGCTGAAGATGGGGTTTGCACATTTCACGTTGTTCCTAGTTACTACTACTACTAATAATAATAATAATAATAATAATAATAATAATAATAATAATAATAATAAAGTTGTCTCTTTGCCGTTGCCAATGTAATACTGACCAAAGAAGATTTACAAATCACTGCTTTATGATTGTATTTGTATTTCACACCCTGTTCCAGCTTCTCAGTATTGAGATTCATAAGCAAGTCTCTGAGTTTCCTGCTCTCTGTCAGGCAGGTTTGTCTGCTGCTATCCATCTAGGTCTCGGTGCATGTTAGCCCCCTCAGCACTATTGATGGCTTATCAGGAGGTGGATTGGTGCTCAGCTGCTGTGCGTTCATGCCTCCTACCCCAGCGGGAACGATGACCTGGGGAGCAGGGGGAGGGGTGGAATTATCTGACACAGATCTCATTGGAGGGGATCCAAAGCAGACTTAATGGTTCAGCTGTGGATGCCAGATGTGTGGGGGGGTGAGTGACAGCTGTGTAGTTCCTGAAGGACAAGGACAGATAATGTCATCAGCTGCGTGATTCCCCCAGTCCCACCTTCCGTGTCGGCATATTGTCTCTGTGTTCATGTACGTGTGTCTGTGTGTGTGTCTGTGTGTGTGTGTGTGTCTGTGTGCTGCATCCGTCTGTGTCGGCAGATAGACGTCTCCTGAAATACCACCCCGCTGTGCCTCCAAATCCATCGAATTATGACACATCAGTCACAGGCTGGATAAACAGACAAACAACTGCCACCCTCCCCTTTTCCACGGCCCCTACCATGGATACACTTCTGTCTGAACATCTATGCTTTGGACAAACCATACATGGTAGGGGGTGAGTAGTCGAGACGCTACAGAGAGTGTCACTGGTCTGCTGCCTGAAGTAGACACCCAGAATTACCCTTTATCAATGCGTGCGTAAACCACTTTGGTTGCTAAACCGCTGCTAGCTTAATGAGTAATGGATGAGAGAACTGGCAACTTCAAGCCTTTAACCAATGCAGTTGGGGTAGTTCTGGTGACAAATAGTGCCGTAGATTACAAATATGGTGCATTAATGGTCACCAGGTCCAACCCCAGGGAGCTTCTTAGCCTAAATTGACTTCCAGCTGTAAATATAGACAGAGTTTCCTTGATTGGTATGTAATTTACTGGACTGGGAGGCTGTGTGGTTCCCTGGCCAACTGTTACTCACTGCTTCACTGGTGATCTTCCGCCAGCCAGAACTTGGCATTTGTTTTTTTTTTTTTAATTATTTATTTATATGACATCTTCATTAAGCTGTTTCGCGCTATTGCAGGCATATCAGTCTTGCCAGTGAGATTCCCTTTCTTACACTAAATCCCAAGGTCCCTCAGTCAAGACCACGATTGGTAACTTGTGTGACACAGCTTGTCACATTCTAATTACGGGTCGGCCTTTTCTTGTGAGGTGCCCTTGAAAACTAAATTACTCCAGGAGAAACTTGCTGAAAATCAGTCAAAAAAGGAGAGACTTAATGCATCTATTAATACATCTGCTTCTGTTTTTCTGAGTAGAAAAAAAGGGTGATGAGTAATCTTGAGAGGAGTGTGGCTGTTCAGGGCTGCTATATATAACAGCTGAGGTGCTGGCATGTAGCAGTACGACACGCCTCGTTTCTCGGGGACTGAAACTCTACAGCTGATGCGATGTCTACTCCACATAGCGTGGATGCTGCCCTAAAGACTGCAGGAGACTGTTAGGTATTGGTGCTGGGTCAGGGGAAATGGACCGCTCTCCCAGCTCTCCCAGCTCTCCCAGGCTCAAGCTTCTGTCAGGATCCTGGTTCCAGTCCCACTATCAAGTTCCCACAACCAACTCTCCAGCCAGGAGACTGATACTGACCCAGTCCTTGGAATCCTGGTTCTGATTTTGCTGTTGTTTTCCAGGGTTCTGATCTCGCCCCTGATCCCAACCCTGCCGTTTGGTTCCTGCTTTTCTGTTCCTCCACTCCTGCCCAAATCTCAGGCAGTGAGCTCCGTCACTAACTGATTTCAGCTCCATTTATCTTCATTGTACCTTTCCAGTAAATGTTCTCCCCCGAGCACTTAACAGTGGGTCCAGCGGCAATATAACAAGTAAATGAAAATTCATCAGAAGACTGACAGAAAAAAACGCAATTAACATTAGTCATGTGAGTGGCAAACAGGTTTCAGACTCAAATTGGATGAGGTGACAGTATCATCCATCCATTTTCTATAGCATTCCCAAATGTTTCTGAAATACTGCTGCTGTTTCTGCTGTTCTGTTTTGTCACAATGTCATTATGATGATGCCATCTCGCTTTATGTCGAACATGTCTCTAGGCTTTGAACCACTACAAGAAGCTGCACATTACTGTGTTCCATAACTGTATAATTCAGATTTCGTCTGTATGCATTTACATCTGACTATATCTAATGGACAGATTCGATTGCCTGATCTGGCTCAGTGACCCTGTGTACCACTTTATATATGTGTATGACAGAACGGCTGATCTGAACTGAGTGCGTGAGATATATTTGCTTCTGTTTAAGTCCGTCTTTCTTTTTATACGTGGGATGCATTTTTTCTTTGTTTGGATACTCGTCTGAGTTCAGCACACACACATAAAATTCCTCTTTACAGCTCAGTGCCCATCGTGTGTGTGTGTCCTGCACATTCGGAGTGGAGTGGATGACATTAGGGTGAGTGAGGCAGACACAGCCGGGTGGGCAGGTGGGCAGGCGGAGCAGGGGCCGGGCAGTCACGTCCCCAACTCCGGACAGCACAGTGAACACACTTCACACGCTACGCCTGAATAGCAAAGTCCTGATGTGGGTATTTTTAGTTCTCTGCAGCCGGACGCTGGTGAGAAAAACTCGACTGACTGAACGCCGTGACTTTATTCTGCCCTCCGTCTGTATCTCTAAATTAACAGCCTGCTTTTTTTTTTTTTTAATAAGAAACCCTACACACTGTTGGGAACAGCAGCAGTGCTAATTTACAGTACAACCAACTGACCACAGTCGATCAGCCCCCTGCAGCATTTCTTCATTTCAGCAGGAGGCCTTTTGAACATTGGTAGTTTTAATTTATAGCGGATATTGCAATTTAATTTATAGTGGATAGTGCAAATCCTCCCTCGTCTTCTTTCGTAATTTCCTCCCTAATATGCCACAGAGAGCTTTTACCAGGCCTGTTTTCTGTCCGCTTACGTACATAAATAACCAAGGCGAGCAACCTCAGTGAGCAATGTAGCCATGGCTGCAGTCTCTGTAGGAGGACACAGCAAGGTGCATTGGGGGGTTAGGGGTGAAATTTCCTTCATGCTCCATATGATTTAACGCAGATACCCCCCCCCCCCCCCACCATTGGTGCCTTTTATGGTTATTATTATAAATTAACATCACATGCTCTCCATACTGCACCCGCCCCTCCCCTGACTAGGAGTAATTAGACTGGAGCCCTGTTCAGTTTCAGCATTCCCAGTGTTTCACTTCCATTCCCCTGTATTAGCCGGCCTGTGGACACCCTCACAGATGGTACCTTCCGGCCTGACACCCCCAGCCGAATCTCTGAGTCCCCCAACCACCCTGATGCACGCTGATGCATCATCTAGGCATAAAAAAAAAATACGTGATGAAGATAAACTTGCTTATGTTGATCCTCTACAGTGTTTGATGTTACACCTTTTCCCTTTAACCTTTCTTTCTTCTGCCCCCCGTTCTTCGCACGAACAGAACGGAGTGGCCTCCTTTTCCAGAGCTGGCCACAGAAACGCCTCAGTGGTGTTTATCCTGCCCTGGGTCTCTCAGCTCAGCCAGCAGCCGGACAGAGACCACATTACCTGGTATCTCCACGTGTAAATCAGGAGACACAGGGAATTTAATGGAGTCCTTAAAATCCATTTAAGCACTTGTGGGATTACTGAATGGCCACATTGACAGGGTTGCTAATTGTCATGTGACACTAAACACAAGTGTTCCATACAGTAGCTCTGCTGGAAGGGTGAGGGTCTGTCGGGCAGATATTAAAAGGAGGATTGTTTTGTCTCCACCACTCGTGGAAGCCCTGCGATCTGTCATCCCATATAAATCAGCTGCGTTATATGATATTCACAATTTTGCAGTGAATTTTCTGACCCCCGATCTTAAACCGGCGGTGTGGCAGCATTTCAGCTTTCCAGTAATCACAAATAGTGATATTTATCTGTGCATTAAATACAGATACAGATCAGGAGTGCTACCATCCTATTAATCACGGTTATATTGCAGTAATGGCTTTGTTTTTCTTCTGCTTTAGTTGCTACAGACTCATGCTAGTTTGCTAGATATTTGTTAGTTTGTTTTGTTAGCTGCATGCTGTTGTATATCCAGATGTTTGCCCTCCAAACTCCAATCAGAAGTTTTGCTCGGTTTTTCATTTGCAGTAAAGCGTTGACAGTTCGAGAGGCAGCTCCTTGTGCAGCTCTGTTTCGGCAAACCCAGACGTAACATCTGCCATCTGATCCGCATCAATCTTTACGGTATTAAATAGGGGATGAATGAAAATCCCTTATTTCAACAACAGACACAGAACAGATGTGGAGCTCACCATGAGTTGTAGTAATTATAAAGCCAGATTAAGACGGGGGCAGGAGTCGGTGGCTGTTGGGCGTCACGTGCGGCGTTGCTAAGATGCCACTTTGGAGCGTGGACCAGACTTTGCTCCTCATAGGGGGATCAAGAGCTTTTGCGCCGGCCAGCAGGGCAACCTGGACAAAACTGAAAATGGGAATGTCACGTTGGCACGTCTTCAGCTCAGGGCCAATTCGGACGAGTGGGGTGCCTATATGATGAAGTCCCTCAGGCTACTTATTTTCAAACAAGGAAAATAAACTTCCCATCTTCTCTGCAGGATTATTCATACCCAGGGTAGACCATGTAAAATGTGACAGTAGGGGTGGGGGCACACCGCCTTTTCTTGTCCAGAATGGTGTGATATTAAGCCTGAAAAACACTCTTTGTCAAGTCTTGGCAGTCCTGTTATTTACGGGAGGGGGTCAGCCCTGTGGAAGTCACCACTAAAAGGCCACTTATCTGGCACATTTTCAGAACTACAGGCACTGGTCAGAAGATTAGCTGGCTCCAGTTTGCCCAGTGATGAAATGCCCTATTTTCCCCACAGGCCCTGGCACTGCAGCAGGACGGTAAGTGAGCAGGCGTGGGTGTATCGGATTGGTGGCAGGAGGATCAGCGGATGGGGAGGAGAGTGGTTGTTGGCATACAGTAAGGCACCATGGGGGGGACGCCATTCCAGTGGTTAAAGCATCAGGGAGACCAGAAGCTGCTGATGGAACTGACCTCCTGATGCTCCCTGCACCTCCTTTTCCGGCCTGACAGGCCTTTGCCCTGATGGCGCCCCCACCGGGGGCTTACCTGTCATCGGTGTGCCTCCGAAGGCCATCGTGTCCTGGGGATCGCTGGACTCCCCAGCACACCGCACTGCATCCGTGTCCCCAGGCACGGCTGCTCTACCTAAACCAGGGCCTGGTACCAGCTTGAGTTTCACAGAGCACTTTGATGTTTTCTTCTCTGCACATGTAGGAAGTGCGTTACTGGGTCCATTTCATACTGCCTCTGTTCATCTATCATTTTCCATAACTATACACCCAACGCAGGGTCATGCCATGACTGGACCCTATCCCATGGAGCAAGGGAACACAGCAGGGCATATTCTGGGTGGGATGCCAATCCATCACATTCCGACACATACACGCTTCGATATATAAGCTGAACATGTGATTTATCATCACAGTCATTTTGCTTTCACTGGTTAATATTGATTTATTATATATGAGGAGTTTTCGGAAGAACAGGGAGATGCTTATTTAAGACAGGAAGTCTCTTCTGTAGAGGAAGTGTTTTAAATTACCTCAGAGGTACAGGATGAAATGCAGTGTCCTTATTTATTTTCTCGCCCTACCATTCTGGATGCCCTAGAAGAAGATGTTTTGCTTCTGGAAATGAGCAATGTTACTAGATGTATAGTGGATTTGTTTGGGTAGAGGTTTTAAATAGATCACTGGGGTAAGCGGAACATTTTCGTATGCCTTCCAACACTTTGCGGAACAAAAATGAAAAATAAGCATAGCAAGTTTACACTTGTGCTGGTTCCCATACTGAAGTAAGGACTCCAAAGAGCAAAGATATTTCTGGAACGATCAAACAGTCAGACTGTGTAGATACTGACCCGAGCTTTTGCCCCTGATAAATCAGCCAGTTGTTTGGCAAACATGAGGCGACCTTTTCCTTATAGGGCCAACCTAACTGTTAATTCAGAACCAGCAAATGAAAAACACAAGTAGACTTTTTACAGTCACTTTTATAATATAATTATAATAATATTTCCATAATAAGCCAGGCTTCACTCTTGCTAATGCATCTTCCTTATTTATACTCATTGTGTATATTTATTTATGTAGAAGCACTTTTTTCTAATGTGACATACAGTTGAAAATCAGGGTCAGTCAGTTGCTGGAGTAGATGGAGATACCCTGGAGGACCCTGCTGATAGGCCCAACAATGACACCACTCTGCCAACCTTGGGATTTGGCCTGGCGATGTTCTCATCGTGGTAAGGGTTAGGGTCTTAACCTACTGAGCCAAACACCACTCCTAAATGTCACCAAATCATCAGCAGGACTTGACCCTAGGTCCTCTTTTAGCTTCAACACACCAGCTGTGATGTTTAATCCAGCTCTTTGGCTGCACATCTTGTAAGATGGAATCTGAACCAGAAACAAAAAAGTCCCAAACTCTAGAGCCCCACATTTGTCAAGACTCAAACCTGAATCAACTGTTTGGAAAACAGGTATGCTAACCACCATACCACCAGGGCTTTGGGTGTGATAGTAGATGTGTAAAAAATATGTCAAAAATTGAAAGAAGTTTTCATTGGAGTTCCCCAACTAGCAATTAAGCATTTTCATTGTTAACAGGGTAAGGAGATGCAGGGTGGGCAGAGAACACTTGTCAAGCAAACATTCAACTCCACACTCTCTGCTAAACTCTCTAGTCAGCGGTTGGACTAAAATGCATTCTGCTGAGGTCCAGATTTAGGGAAGATGACATTCTTAAAACAAGTGCAGAAGAGCGATCTGAACAAATACATTTTTTCTTTATTCATAAGAACCAAGCACAATACTACAATGTCTGCAGGACCTTGCTGCTGTCAGCAAAGGTAGGTGACATTTCAGTCCACGTAACATATGCTTTGAACAAATGTTAAATCAATATCAGTCTCTGCTAAAGCTCACAGTCCTGGAGGCAACAGCATGGTCAGTCAGAATGACTCTTTTAGCTTATTACCGAAGGCATTTAAGTCCGGGTTCAGTTTGCTGGAAACTCATATCTGCTCGTTTTTTTTTTGCTGTACGGCTACCATATCTGTGACCTTAAGTTGACTTTAATATGGGACAATGGAATCTGTGGAAAGGTTCCCCAAGAAAACCTGGCAAAAGCAGGGGGCTAAAGTTATGCTCTTAAGGAGGAGAAAAGACAACAGCTGCCTAAAAAAGTGGTGCCAATATTTACTATGAAATATTTGGTTGAAGGGTGTAAAAGCTATTTACTCAAAATGTTCTTTTGTTATGATAAATGCCAGCAAAAATGTTTGCCTGACAGAAAATATCACCCCAGAACTTGCAGTGAGTCTGTCTGTCTTCTCTCTGAGCTCTGAGTCACATGGGTGAATGGCTTAGCAGTGACGCCAGCTATCCACGCGACAGCTTACCTTCATTGTTCAATAACAACGAAACCCAGAAAGACAACCAAATGATGAAAACTACTTGCTGCCAGCCACATAAGGATGGGCTTCCACCTTGAGTCTGCTTCCTCCCAAGGCTTCTTGCTCTCTCTAAGGGAGGGTCACCTTGCCATTGTCACCTCTGGCTTACTCTCCGGGGACTTTGGGTTTGGGACTCTGTAAAGTGCTTTGTGACTAAGAACTATACAAATAAAATTGAACTGAAGATGCCTGACATCCTACCTGGTAACCCCAGAAATGCTATCTAAACAGTTTTTACACATACATTTGGTTGATTTATAGATGAATGTACACATTTTGGTAATCACACAAATCCATTTTTATGTACCATAGTTTTACTCAGTTCAGCATGGGTGCTGCCACAGACACCAATCCGTCTCAATGCTTAGCTAACGCATTCAAAGCAAATTTCCCTACGGTAATTCACTGTCGTAATTTTAGTAAGACATCTGAGGGAAAATATTTTGTTCAAGACTTGAACAAGCAACCTTTATAGTACTAACCCTAACCCTCCATAACTGACTGACTCCCTTCAGGACTGTGCCGAATAAGCCCTATATCACAACATCACACCAAGCGCGGTCATCATTGTGAACATCCCATAATTCCTGATATCCCAATGTTCAGTCTCACTCATACCAAGGTCAGCATTCCTGCCAGGTTTCCATAAGCTACCCCATCACATCTCCTCCATGCTCTTCGTTCAATGCGTCACTGTCCAGTTGCAATCTGTAGTTTTGTAATCGTTCTTTACGCTGTCATTTGTACTCTGGCAGCTTGTAGCGAGGCTGCCTGCTCGATTAACCAACCATAACAACAGCAGTATCTCTACCGTATTTATTTACTGTTATTTAATTACACAAAAAGATCAGAAAGTAATTGAGTTGAAGGTCAGACAGTAAAATACAGCTAGCTCAATTCTGCTTTTAAAAAGAGATATTTAATTTGTATTTTAAGCACTGGAATGTTGATGTAATAGGTTTCAGCTCTAGCTTGCTTGCTAAAAGCTGTAACTTCCAAACACTTGTCAGCTCTATGCCCCCCCCCCACTCCCTCACCCACTGGTGGCTCTCTTTGAAATTCAGGGTCTGTTACGTAAAAGGAAACAAAGACGTGTAGTAAGGCCACGCGATGGATCACACACTATAACAGGATTCTTCAACTCACAGTCCTCGAGGTCTGAGCCCTGCTGGTTTTCCAGCCTTCCTTTACCTGTCAGTCAGGTGTGAAGCCCCTGACCAATCAGTAATTATTAAACAACTACCTGGGAGAACTGAAAACACGGCCTGGATTTGGAATCGAGGTCTAAAGTTAAAGAACCCTGCACTATAACAAAAACACACAGACAGTTTCCTGTCCCCTGCAAACGGAGACCAGCTCTGTTGTGCCTTTTTAAAAACGTCTCAGTTGGCAAAATGGAAACACGATGACACATAATAACAACTCGAGACACCAGATCATTATTGGCACTGTCAAGTTCCACAGTTGAACATTGAATGCAACCTCCTGCTTCCAATCTAATTCATTTTCATATAGCACCCATCCCCAACCAAGCGGCCCAAAAGTGCTTTATTTTCTCGAATCTCTGACCATCCTGTTAGACACACCCCGGGAGTAACTTAAGTTATATATCTGAGATTTGTATAAAGGTTTTACATATGTACAATAAATGGGAAATATCTCTTATCTATCGAGAAAGGATAACACACACACTGAGGTTGGAAAATGGCCAAGTTCCTTTTTGACTGTAAAAGGCTCCTCAATGGAACTCAGTTTGAGTTTGAAAACCTCTGCTATCTGTCTTGGTCATTTTTTTCTTCTTTTAAGATTCATCAGTACAGTCCCCAGGAGCTGCAGGTTTGTTTTTTTTTTTGTTTTGTTTTCTCTACACCATTACACACAAATAGAGGTTTACACCTGAAGGTTTCCCAACACCTTGTGAACAGCTGAGAGGAGTGCAGGAATTCAGGGCTGTGCGGCTTGCATCCCTGTGGGAGAGAGATAAGGAAAAAGCGGAACTGTGGGGCTGTGAGAGCCAATAGACACTCCTGTGATTGATTATGAGGTGTGAGGGGGCGGGGTCATGAACTGATTCATATGCAGGTCATTGCAGCGTCTTCTTTCTGATACTGGAATTAGGATTTGGAGTCTGCAGGTGCTCTCTCTCTCTCTCTCTATTCCTCCCAGCCCTTGTGAGAGCGGTTATTTCACATATGTCTCTCCCCGTGTTGTCACTGTTTTCTGTACGAAAGGCAGAGCAGGGCGGCTGGGTATCCGACCGTCTCCGCAGGAGGGCAGTTTGTACGCTGAGTGCATGCTCGTCCAGTCACTCGGTGTCACGGCTCGTGACAGGCCCTATAGAGCCAGTCCAAGCAGGACGCAGGACGTGCCGAGTGCCCACGGCCAGATGGCGGCCCGGTCACCTGCAGAGCGGTCACTCCCCACTCCCTGTGAGGTGCCGGAACTTTCCGTGATGAGGTCCAGAGGTGTCTGTGGAAGCGGGAAAGACCAAAGTTTGAAATGAATCAAAGTGAACCCAATTGTGCCTACAGCAAACACATAAAGCCAGATGACATTAGCTATTTACGTACGTCTGTGCCATCCATTCCCCCAAAGAGCTTTCAGGTCCCAAGTTGTATATGAGCGGCTTCTGGTCGGCCACGGACATGCAGGGGAAACTACATCTATCATCTAAGCATCACCCCCCTCAAAGGAGAGGCTCCCGGGCAGCCAGGTCCTCCGAGGACCAGTCTCTGCGTAACCACTGGCCTCCCAACAGACATCATGTCACCATTCCATTACCGACCCCCCCAGCTTAAGCACACTTGCATTCAAATTGGCTTCGCACACACTGAATAGTGCCTTTCCTGCTCATATGCCTCTAATAAGTTACAGATTTCTCCGCTGATAATCATGAATCTCTACATACTCTACCTAGTTTAAGATCCTTTCTCATTTCAGTGTCTGACTACAGAAATTATTCAGTTCAGATCAGCAGTTATTGAATGCTATTCATCATGGCCATTAATGTCTTTTTTAATTTTTAAAATAAACAATTGATAGCGTAACGAATAAGCTAACACTTTTTTAACGACCTGTATAAATGGGGTGAAAGTTATGGGATATGCAGAATACACTGGTATATCACAGAGCCTATCAGGTCATCCTTTCAAATGAGGCCTTACTATTGTGTTTTATTTTACATGGTTTACTGATGCCATTGGTGTGAGTATGAGTACATAGCATCAGGTGGCACTGTGGTCTAAGGATGCAGTTATGAAAGCAGGCGGGTTATGAGTTCAGACACGGGGGTTGGGTTCTCTTGCACTACAGAATGTCACTCATTGTGGCGACTGATAATTAATTAGGCACTTCTTACGGTGCTTGTTATTCCAGTAAGATAGAAAATGACCAGGGCATTACCAAAGCTGATTGTTATTAAAACTGTTGATATTGTGCACTGCCTGTAATGCATCTAATAAGGTGACTGGGAGGAGATCTGCAATGAATAAAATCACAAGGACTTTTTTGTTTGTTTTTGATCAGTTTCAAAAGACACGGACAGTTCTGACAATAAGCCCCTGCTGGATTTCTGGTTTCACGACAGTATAGCAGCATTGAATTTATCAGAAGGAGTAGAGTAATTCGGAGTGTGAGATGACCAACCAGCGGCTACAATACACTGTAGTCTGTAGTGCACCGTTGTGAGATGGGATTGCAGCTGTGTGCCAGCCATCTCGCACTCCCTCGCTCTTCTTCCCTCAGCCAGCCAGCGGGCGCACCACTATGAGATGGAATCGCAGCCACGTGCAGGCTGTGTCACGCTCCCTCGCTCTCCCTCCCTTATCCGGCACGCGGGCACACCACTATGAGGTGGGATCACAGCTGCATGCAAGCCATCTCGTGCTCTCTCGCTATGAGATGGGATTGCAGCCGCACACAGGCTGTCTCACGGTCCCTCACTGTTCTTCCGTCAGCCCGCATGCAGGCGCCCCACTATGAGGTGGGATCGCAGCTGCACGCAGGCCGTCTCATGGTTCATCGCTCCTCCTCCGTCAGCCCGCATGCAGGCGCACCACTATGAGATGGGATCGTAGCCGCATGCAGGCTGTCTCTCGGTCCCTCACTGCTCCTCCGTCAGCGCCGCATGCAGGTGCACCACTATGAGGTGGGATCGCAGCCGTATGCAGGCGGTCTCGCGGTTCATCGCTCCTCGCCCCTCAGCCCGCACAGGCCCCCGCCGGAGGCAGGGCACCTTCCTGCCAGGTGATTGATGCCACGCACCACTGAAATTAAAGCCAGAATTTTCTTGCGGGGAGAGGGGGGGGGGTGCTTGCAGTGCAGTCCCATCTCTCAGCCTTTGATTGCTTGTCTGGGCACGGATAGGGAGAAGCCGCCATTTATCACGGTGTCTAGAGACTAATAATAAGGGTTTGGTAGAGGGCCTAGGCTACTGTTAGCCCGTAATACAATATTTCTCTATTACTGCCCTTGGAAATTTTCAAATGCTGCATTCATTTATTTATATATATATATTTGTCTGACACACTAAAAAAATTACCTTTGTAAATATAATAGCGGATCATAGCCCTGTTCGCTGTGTTTCGAGGCTTGCATTCTGAGTCACGTTGGGGGTCAGTAGATGGCGTAGCTATTTAAGATTCTGTCTGTTTTACGAAACCTCTTACGCTCCTATTTCTTTATCATCTGAAAGATTATTTACGAGGCGACCGATGCAGTGCCAGGCCGTCTCCTCAAACAGCAGTGCACCCTCCCGCAGCAAACGCAGTGGTGGCTGTGACTCCATCTGTATATAAGCGCATTACAATCCCTCTGACAAAGACACGCTTCCCCTGTGGCGGGAAGGGCAGGGTGACCCTGCCGGGGATGGATTGTGTCCTGTCGGCATGACGACCGTCTCCTGCTGCTGGCACTGTCCCTCGTCCAGGATCTCCTCTGAATGAGCTCCGCCATGCCGCAAGAAGTGAAATGGGGGGGATGCTAAAGGTAGGGGGTTTCCAGTGCTTGGATATGGAAGTCCTGAGAGTTTTGAACATAGTTTAATTACCACCGAATCTGCAGTAGAATCGCAGCCATACCACCTGCAGTACAGGCAAGTAATTAATCGGAAGCTAAGCAAGTTTGGGCCTGACCAGTACTTGGATGGGAGACCTACTAGGAAGAGGTGTCAGTGTATCCGATAGGTCGGCCCATGCTATGATCTGTGTGGATGGGGACACTGGCCAACAGGGGAGCCCATCCAGTGGTCTGTGTAGATCGCAATGTCTCAGGGCAGTGATGGGGAAATGGCGCCGCCCTTCGGATAAAACTGAGGTAGCGACTTTTGGCGTTCAAAAAAGATCCCTGGGAATTTTGGGTAAAGAGTAAGGGTGGTACCCTGATGGCCTGGCTAAAATTTCACACTGTTGCCCTTTCAAATCTGGGGTCTTCATCATCCCCTATAGCTAATTGCCCCTTCACTACATTAGCTACTGTGTGGTGAGCATACTGGTGCAGAATGGCTGCCATCTCATTCATTCAGGTGGGGACTACACAGTGGTGGTGTTTGATGTGGCTCCCCATTGGTTCTGTAAAGTGCTTCGGGTGTCTTCAAAAGCTCCATATAAATGGGACATTCATTCTTTTGATAAGGTGGCCAACCATCCATCCATCATGCAACCACTTATCCTGGTCAGGGTTGTAGGGGGACTTGGATCTTACCCCAGGCAGCACAGTGTACAAGACTGGGAGTATAAGCTATATATATATGTCATATCAGGACAGAAATACCACTGCTGACAGACGCATACCTCCAGGCTAGCACACTCTGAGAAGATGCAGGCGTCTGTCTCAGGCCTGGCAGGCGGGGCAGTCTCTGTAGAGACGGTCATCAGGCCGACGTACGTCTTAGATGAGGGGGTCACCGGCTGGGGCACGGGGTGCATGCCGGGGTCTGGGCCGTACTCGAAGGCCTGGATGGCGTTCTCTACGCAGGAGGACAGACAGAGAGCAGAGAGAGGCACCGGTTATGCCACCGGTTACACCGGAGGATGTAGAGGATTCACGTCGGACCTTAGAAGCGAGGCAGAAGCCTGGACGTGGACCTTCACCTCAAGCAGAGTTCCTTCATTTTGGCATCACAAGTTCAGCCCCTGGCTTACTTCCCTGAAATGTCCAGAGAGGCGGAGTTTCATTTCCGCACAATGAATCCGTTACACAGAAAGAACTAAATTGACTCCCCCAGCTGTGAACTTGCGTCTGCAGCTCAGCCGGCTTAGATCCCTTGATCAATTGTGTTGCCTTGCTTATGCCGCTGAAAGCAAACACACCGGTAACCCTAAAATCATGCTTTGAGTAGTTCTCCTACTCACCAGTCAGGTTGTAACTGGCACTGGTCGGATCTCTAGCAATCACTTACGTTTTACCACCTGATGTGGATGGACACTTGCAATAGGACCGCCGATTTCCATAATTACTGATCAACCCGCTGCTTTTATAGGTTATAGGGCTCTGCATTCTTTTTTCATGATAAAGATCATAATTATGATCTCAAGGTAACTACTCTGCTGTTAGCGAGACGAGCTGGAGAGATTTAAGAACACTCCTGCAACGTAGGCTCCTGTTAGACATAGACAGGATCGTGTGCTGACGTCAGATTGAAAAGTTTTTCTCTTAACTCGTGTCCTTCCCATACACTCTATGGTCAGTTCATTAGGTAGACCAGCTTGTAAATGCAATTGGCCTACTTCTGCAAACAGTGAATAATACTGAAAAAATACAAAACACACACAGGGTCAAGTGGTTCATTTACTCTTTGGCGAAGCGCTGCAGGAGATGCATATTTTAAACGTGGTGTGATTGTTGGTGCTAGACGTCGTGGATCTAGGGCCACATACACAGCCACCATTCTGGAATTTTCACACATTTTTACCACAGTGTCTGCAAAGAATAGCGTAATGAACCCAAAACACCAGGTTAGCGGCAGCCCTGCGCACGAAAGCACCTGGTTAATGAGATAGATCAGAAGAGAATGACCAGACTCTTTAAGGCTAAAAGGCCACAAGTGCAAAAATAACAGCTCAATACAACAGTGATGTTCAGAAAGGCTTCTGCGAGCATACAGCTCCACCCCTGAGGCAGAAATGGAGCCAAAAATGGGTCCCAGCTAAGCGGGCTTAATATATCGGCCAGTGAGTGT
Source organism: Cyphomyrus plagiostoma (assembly GCA_019775915.2). Lineage (NCBI taxonomy): Eukaryota > Metazoa > Chordata > Actinopteri > Osteoglossiformes > Mormyridae > Cyphomyrus > Cyphomyrus plagiostoma. The sequence continues at coordinate 20,905,234 of JABFEA020000119.1, read as the reverse complement.
ATTACTGGGTATCACTTAGGTGTTTAATGTGTATATTATCTTTATTACCACAGCATTGTTGAATTCTTGAATCTGATTGGTCAGACGGATGTTGACTCATTTGCTTTAACTGCATACATAGTGTCAGTCAGCTGAATCACAGCATTAAATCAATGCACGATTATAATCCATAATTCTAACCAATGCGGCTTGAAATACCAGCTGTGGAACACAATTTAAAATGAACATAAATGACAAGGAAATGTTTAATCATTAGCATGGAGAAAGTAGTTCTATTAATAAATATGTTTTAGGCTCATAAATGTGGAAATGATGTGTTTAGGCACAAATGTATAAGCCAAATGTATTCTAACTGTGGTATAAGCAGGTTAATGCACTCCAAGCTGCGCATTTCACGTCTTTAAATGCGCTGCATGTTGACTGCTTCTCTGCCTCCCCAGCCGTGTCTTTAAAAGCATAAAATGCAAAGCTTGTCGTGCACTAACGCATACCTAAACATCGACACGTCACTACTGTATAATTTATATATGTTGTGTTACTTTTTATCATTCTCCCAGCCATAGACGTATATTAAGAAAATAAGGAAAAGTTTAAAATGAAGAATTTTGTAAAAAAAAAAATAAAAAAAAAACGTGACCGTCAAAATGGCCCAAGACCGAAATGTCCGCGATAGATCCACGGTGGATTGCCAATAGAAAGACTGTAACTGTGCGAGTTCAGAGCCCATTATCAGTTATATAAAACCGTGACTTGCAAGCGATGTCAATCTGTAAAATGAACATTGTGGCTCTCAAGAAAAAAAATTGCGAATCCAACCAGCTAACACATTTTAACATCCTGCATGCAAGCGGTCATCTCCTCGGTTGATCAGTCAGCTTTGTCATGGCTCATTCTGCTTTTTAGTATTGTGACAAACATAAAAGCCCCACCCCCAAGTAATTGAAAAAGAAACCAATAAAAAAACATGAAACAAGCAAAATTTCTCTCTGTCCTTGGGAATGCTCCTGGAGAAAGGACAATAATGGAATATACAGAGTTGGTTGTAATGCTTTTGTGTGACACCTAGTAAGTGCTGAGTGCCTTTATCACAGGATGTGTGATGTCTGCTTATCTGGCAGCCCTGCCTCTGCTCCAAAGGTGCCGTTCTGCGTTATATCTCTCTGTGCCACATACATAACATATCATTGCTTCATTCCTTTCTTTAACGCATGAAGTGCTTTGTGCAAGTCCCGACTGAAATGCTCTCTCACCAAGGCCACAGGACACTTGTATCAGAGTTTGAGGAATGCGGCGGTATTACATTGGTAATTATATCATTTAATCGCTGTGTCTTTGTTATGAGCAATGGCTAAAAGTAGCAATTTAGCACAGCAGCAATTAAAAACCAAACTGAATCATCCGCCGATGTCAATCCTTCTAAGACACTTTTGATGCAGGACCATTAATATTCATAACTACACCAAACAAGCTTGATAAACATTCATGGCCCCTAATTTCCATCATCGTCAGATGACACAGAGCATCAAGTGTGTTATAACTTACTCATTCTTTAAGGGACTTATATAAACTGTAACAGCTGCGATGACGATATAAACTAGCTGTGCTGCCTGCATCTGTGGAACATGCCCCAAACCTAGCCAAAATCACAGACCTACTTATTATACATATATTCCCAGTCACTGCTGGGGAGGTTACTCACAAAAGCATTCTGTTAAAGACAAAGATGGAAAGTTCAGGTCTAGAAAGTACTAGCTTTTTTGGTTGAAAAAAACCTTGGTCCGGATTTGTACTTTCTGGAACTTTCCACCTCTGTCTGTAATGGACTGGTTTTGTGGCATCCCCAGCACTGCTCCCAGTTCACGTTCAAGCACCATAGGGTAAATAAAATCAGGGAAAAAACAAAAATACAAAACTTGATACGGATTGTCACGCCCCGCTCCGAACGATCCTCATGTGTGCCACGCCCACCTTGTGTCTTCCCCTGATGATTCTCACCTGTTGCTCGTTTTGCCTGTTTGTTTGGTGTATTTAAGTCTGCAACAGAGTAGCTTCCGGTAGACTGAGCATTGATGTTAGTTGATGTGTCTCGCGGTCAGTCTATCTTTCGTCCTGTGCTCTAATAAAACCCCGTTTGCTCTTAGTCCTGGCTGGAGTACCCTTCTTAATTCGCTCCATCACCGCCGCGTGGCACGGATCTTTTGAAAATGTCAACAATTTGTCTAAGAAAATGAGTTCTTACAGACCACGAAGGTGCAAACTTTGATGTGGCCGATTAATCAAATTTAGCTTAGGAAGTTATATTATTTAGATCCCCCCACCACCCCCCAAAAAAAAAAAAAAAAACTGTATCATCACTGGAATGAGAAGACAAAAACAGTATGCGTTAAGGCTGAGACTTATTCCTTCCTTAAGGGGGTGGCAATGCATAATGCAGCACCCAAATAGGTGACATACTCACTCAGACAGACGTTGTCCCGGAAATCCCTGAGGAAGGTGGTGCACTCCTCTTCCTGGTTCCCGCTGCCCCGGCACGTGCACCACGGTGAGATGGTGAAGTTGCTGTGGCTGGCATCCATGTAGTTTGGCGTCATGTCCGTCCCTATGGAGTCCCCCCCCACCCCAGACCAGATGGGCTGATTAGGTCACACACGTGATACCCCACGCGTCCAGGGATGCCTCTATACTAAGAAGTACTCCGGAAGTTTCCGGGGCTCTATGGCATATGCTGCGAAGTATGGAGAGGCAGATTGGGCGTGCACAGAAAGGAAGGTGTATACACAATATGGTATAAATCAGCGATCCCAGGAGAGTGCTGACGCATCCATAAGACCCCAGGGTTTTGGGAAATGCTGGTATAATGAATGAGACTTACCGATCAAGCCAGTGTAGGAGGCCAGGCAGGCCTGGTAGTTGTCGTTGGGGCAGCTGGTGATCGAGTGCGTGGTCGTCTCGCAGTTCATGTGAAAGTCGGCCAGCCGCGACCTGCTCACAAAGAAAATGAGTGCAGCAGCTGATCTGGTGACGACCCCTGTCTCTGTCGCTCCTGAACTAACAGGCCGGCCGCCGTGGCCATTGCCCACTGAAGCCCGAGCGAAGAGTCCAAGGCAATCTTTACTGCTGGTATTCCCTCATCACCCCCCAGGAGTAAGTAGGCCGCCATTATGTTGGCCCTGTCCCACAAGATGGCGCCCTAGGCCCTGATCGGCTGACCGGCACTGCGTGGGCTTAAATATCCTTTTTAAAGCAAATTCTAGGAAATGCACGAATCGATATTTCGGGATTATTATCGTGCTCAGATTCTGATTGTGCCTTCAGATCTCTTTACGGTCATTAAAAAGTATAAAAAGTCTCAAAATTGATTTGGTCAGGCTGATTAGCGGAATTCGGTGTCCTGGCCCAGTTTCTAATGGCCCTGACAGTGTTTATCGTCAATGAATGGATCTTCTGTCAACCATTACATTTTCTGGATAATTACAAATATTCCACTTAAGAATCATTTTGCTAACATTTTTGATCAAATAACAGCACAAAATTATTTAGCGCAATATCAGCCCCTGGGTGCGCTGTTTTTCTGAATGTGACTTGCGTTGGGCAAGGAGTTACTATGGTGATGAAGAGACTAACTCAATATTATAATAGACCGTTATGATGAAACTATTATTTGAAATGAACAAATTAAAATATTTAGGGGCTTGTAGAGAGTATTAAGCATTTTTGAAAAGACCTGCAGCAGGACTCGGAAAGCCATTCATCGTGTCAGAACAATAGACCTGCAGAGGGGCCGCAGAGAGATTTGTAATATAAAAGCCATTTTGCTTCATTGTCAGAAACAGAAAAAAATAATACATTGTTTACAGAGTTCTGATTCACAACAGGGAGGGACTCTAAACTGTATGCGCACGCTGTCATCCGTCTGCTTTATTGAGCACAAGGTACGGCGACGGTTAATTAAACAGGCAGAAGTGCCGTGTTCTTAATTGACTGAGTTAATCGCGCTACGTGCCGTGAATAGTGGCACGGAATCGGGAAGAAGCGGCCAGAATCCCGTATAAATAGACCCAGAAAGTCTTCCCTGAGTCAATTCGCCGGAGAGGGCCAATTTGCTCAGCTAAATGGCGTTAGGCGGAGGGGACTGGCTTCCAAACCCCCCAAACTCATAAACAATGCTGAAGCAGAACAGAGACAGGCAACATTTCCTGTCAGAGTCAGCGGTTGCCTTGTTTACAGCAGACACGTGAGTCCGGGCACACGCGACACTGAGTCCCATCAGTCGTTAGCGAGACGCTCCGAGAACAACCTGACTGCACCCTGACAGGCAGTCAGGGTGGGTGACACACCACGGAACAGCAGCCCTGGGGTATGGGGTGGTATAGGGCACAGGACAGGGCAATAGGGTGGGGGTCAGTGGAGGCAGCACTGGCACAGGACAGGGCAATAGGGTGGGGGTCAGTGGAGGCAGCAGGGCACAGGACAGGGCAATAGGGTGGGGGTCAGTGGAGGCAGCAGGGCACAGGACAGGGCAACAGCTTCATTCATAACTGGCAGAGCTTCATTCATATACATATAACATTTCACTATATATTTATATACGAATCAGTGCTTTTTGATTGCAAAGAGACCCGAGACCCCTTTCAATGACTCAGTGAACAGGAAATGGCCCTTTAGAAATCAGGTCTATCTTGTTGTTAACAGATCACCAGCAGGGTTCATATAGCATTTGTCAATGGAAAGAAACCGCAACTGAAATGAAAATGATTACCAGCACCGGGCCGTTCGGCAGAGGCCGCTATCTGATTATTACGACAGCTGCCACTTAGCGTGTCTTTGTTCTGTTCTGCTGTGGCTGCCCCCCATTCCCCCTGCAGTGACTCCTGGTGCTGTTACCTCCCAACCTTGGTCTTGTGGGAGCTGGCATGCCTTTCATGTCATTGGTCCGTACAATGTGATAAAGACCTGTCATTTTCACATTGTGGGGACCACCTTTTTGGTCCCCATAAGGAAACTCAGTTATTTATAGTGAAGGTTAGGGCTGGGCAGGGGTTCAGGATATCATTGTTGGGATTAGGATTATTCCCATAGAAATGAATGGATGGTTCCCACAAAGGTGTGAATAGAAACATGTGTGTATGTGTGTGTGTTTGTCCCACATCAGTGCTTCTGCCTGCATGTATACAAACACGCATGGCTGTGTGTGTCTATATTACTGTGCCAATACATCTTCCGCAAACGTATGTGTGTTTGGATATACTGAGTTACTCTGCTTGAGATTTTATTGTCAAACAGCAGCTTTACACTGACCTACATTTTAAAGAAGCCTTTAAGAGCTTTCTCTTTCTTTCCCTAAAGTGAACCTTCCAGTGTGACTTTTCTGCAGCATATAAAAACTCCACACTGAAAACTTCTTTCATAACTTGCAAATTTTCTCAAAACTGGGCTGTTTTTCAAACTGTCACATTATACATATCTAATTTTCCTCCTGCATAATACAGTTTTCTATATATCTACTATGACAATATGATGTTCCCCTTATTCATCCTCATGGAAAGTAATCCGATAATCTACATCGTCACACTGGGCACTGGTAAAGGCAGCTTGCTTTTCAGTGTTGAGGAGATATAGGGCTGGAGTTTGTTAGTTTAAGCTGATTAATAATAATTTTCCCTCTGTTGGTGACCTCGAATGACTCACAATAAGTGAGTGAATCATTCTACATCACTGACTTCAGTGTCTTTTTTATAGTATAAGGTTATGAGGCGACAGGTGACCCACTGAGACAGAGGGCAGTTCTGCCTCAAACCTACTGCACATTCATCACCCAACTGCAAGACCCTATGACAGAGTGGGGGGGGGGGGGGCGGTTAAAACCCCCCTGCCGAGATCGGAAGAGCGTGGTGTAGGGAAATAGTTTTCAGTGCCGGGGGGGGTGGGGGGGGGGGGGGGGACGGTGGCGGGGGCGGGTGGGCGGTGTGGGGGGGGGGGGGGGGGGGGGGGGGGGGGGGGGGGGGGGGGGGGGGGGGGGGG
>JABFEA020000119.1:20879559-20891648 GCA_019775915.2 Cyphomyrus plagiostoma | reverse complement strand
CCCCCCCCGCCCCCCCACCTCATTCAGCTCCCTCCTATAAAATTATTGCCCATTTTAAGGTTACTATTGCAAGGCCTGTGGGGGAAACCGTTACTTTATAAGGCCACTTTGGGTACTTTGCCGCAGCAGAAATCTCGTTATTCATACTCTGCTGCTCTGGAGGACATCTCTGGATGCTTCCCATGTTTGCCGCCTTCTGCTGTAGCCCGGCTCACTGTTTGGCCACGTCGATGGCAAAAGTCTCACGCCATCGAGATGTTTTCTCCTGAAGAGTCCATGTCTAAGGCAGATACTCTGTGGATGTTCATGTAACACAGAGCTATTTGATTAAAGGCAGTAGAGCGACGTTGGGAGCCTGTCCTTGGGTTTTCAGTGCACATCAACAAACAGAAAAGCCTACAATGAAGTCAATTACTGGATGTGCTGGATGCTCAGGAAAAAAAGCTATGTAATTTTGAGCTTAATCCTAGATTTGAAATTTCACTAGTTTGTCAAATACAACTCTCTAAGCTCATTAAAGCAGTAATTTTACCCAGTTCAGTCTTGCTGTCATTTCTGGGTCATTGTTGCACAGTTGGGTCATTGTTAGAGTGTTCTGTGGTATAATTGTTATTTTATAGCACATATTCTTTACTTTTTGACTTCCACGATGTTTTTTTCTTCCCCCAAGAGGTTTATTATTAACCGATATGTCATCCCTAGGTGCAACCTTTTCTCATAATTGCATTTACAGTACAAGGTTGCAGTCAGTTTTGTGTCCTTATCAATAAGTTAAGGGCACAAGTCAGGGGATGGTTGTCCGGGTATGAATACTTGCCCATTTCAGGGGACAAACGGGGCACATAATGTACTCAAAAGGAAATTTTGAGACACTACTTTGCTTAGAATTATTTAGTCTAAAAGGAAACCAGAGAAGGACCCTGTTTGAAGACAAGGAAAACTTCTTGCACACTGTAAGGGGAGGAATCGAACCGACTTCCCTAGCAATGCTGCCCGCCACACCTGATTTGTACACAATGCAACGATACAAACTCTTCAGCTGCAATAAACATTTCTGACCCTCAAAATATGCTAAGATTCATTAGCTGCAACTGACACCGAACCAGTATTCAAAGACGGATGCAAACCAGGAGAAAATGTCAACTGCAACAGCATATGCCCATCACAATGGCCTCAAAGAAACAGTACGTGTCAAACACAAGCCACGATAACACAGAGGCTTAATAACAAACTGCTGCCCTTTGAGCTACAGACTTTGGTGAATTGTCCGTTAACAGGCATTGGCATTAGCCAATTAGCACCTCGGCGGGCTGCCCTGTTAGATGCCTGACAGGAGCTGTTTTTCACAGAGTCCTTCCCAGTATCCCTGCTGTGTGTGTGTGTCGCATTTCGGTTGAGAGGATCCAATTTCGAAACTGCCTCACGCTGAGCTTCCTGTGCGTGGCACATGGCTCACATTTGCAGGGAACACGTCTGGTACCGCAATGAGGCACTGGAGGCAGGAGTCGGCCCCGTGACGAAGACATTTATTAGGCTTTTCCAAGCAGTTTCCCCAAATGGAACAAGGTGAGAATCAAAGTTAAGCCTGAAGATTCTTACTTGCAATGTATTTGTAAGCTGTCTTCCACCCTTCCATTTTTATGAAATGCTATGATAACTGGCAATTTAGGAAAAAAAAAATAAGAGACATACAGTTTTATTATAGTTTTTCAGAAAGCAAACAGAGGAGAGGCCTTGTCCCAGCTGGCCATGGGCATCCCTGTCGCTTTCCAGAGTCTGTGCCACTCCTCTAAGTGGCAAGCGAGTCGGCCGGCAGGTTTTTCAAATTCAGACACGAAGCAATTAAACAGAATGAAGATTATTTTGGTTTGTTCAGCTCCAGCATGAATCGCTCTCAGCCTCTCGACAGTCACAGAGTGGGTGTTCCCAGAGCGTAACTCCCCACCACGCGGTCTGCGGTTCTGAAAAGTGATTAAAATTTGAATTTAAAAGCCAGCAGGTTATCAGCAGAGCAGTCAGCGGGGTACCCCATCTCCCTGGGGAGTTCGACAAGCATGCTTTATTTGTCCGAGGTCTAACGTGAAGCCCCCTGAATCAGACTCTTCCAGGTACAAGCACAGCAGGAAACAGGCATGAAATGGGGCGTCTACGTGGATGGAGGACTGAAGCACAGCTGACTGTTGGAGGCGGTGGACGGGAAGCAAAACAAAGGAGCCAGGAGAGCAGGAGTGAAAGACAAAACTAAATAAATTACAGAACCATAACTATACATACGGAAGCAAGACTCTGACAGGCATGTCAGGAAATGAGACTCTCGCAGACACAATGGGAGCTCAACGTCTCGTCCTCCAAGAGCAGCAAGACTAACCCCCAAGCAAAGCCTGCTGTTCACTATAAACCACAATTTAGTTTAGTCAATTATTTGTTTTTCAGCATCAGTTTATTTTAAAGAGACAGCTGCCTGCAAGCTATTTCTGTAAGAACTATAAATTAATCTCACTGCTCATACGCTGTACAGCACTTACAGTTCAAAGTAACTGGTAGGTTCGGTAACACTTCTGGCCATGGTTTTGGTAATTTATACACACATTCATAACAAATAATAATGCATTTATAAAGCATTATAAACATGGTTATGAATATTTATCAAAAGGCATAATACATTATAGCCATGTGAAGCTCTCATCAATAATGCACTATAGATACTTTTATAATGCATTAAAATGGCTGGTACAAGGTATCTATAGTTCATTATAGATGAGAGCTTCATAAGGCAGTCATAATGCATAATAAACATGTCTATATCATGTTGTGCTTTTATATAAATATTTATAGCCATGTTTATAGTAGTTTATGAATGTGTTATAATGCATTTTGAATGTCTAAAAACATGACCTCTTGTAAAGTGTTACCAAAGATGCCTTTGAAAATACCCCAAAAATCAGGACTGAAAATCAGAACATACCCCAGATACGTCGCAGAAATACATCAATCACTTTGAATGGCATGTCAACAGTTAAAACACCTTGAAAATCTGGAGGTTCCTAATCCGTGCAGTCCTTGTCAGTTTGTTTGTTGGTGTGGGGTTTAACTTAAAACTGCGTTCAGCCATTTCTGGGACAGTATGAATGGAAGGTTTAAAAAACGTATTGAAGATTTCATTTCGGAAACCCAGATACTAGCTAAATGCTTCCCGGGTCAAAATCTCTGCAGCAAACTTTCAGCAGCAACTCAGATGCAGTTGCTCACTGAGAGGTGCTGCCGTTTGCATGGACAAAGCCCTACCACACAATCCTATGCCAACCCTAAACACGTTCAGACAGAGACAGCTGAGATCCTGATGCAACTGAAAGTTAGGTAACAGATGGGCACGGGATGGCACTGTTTGCCCAGGCTGGAAAGTACCATCACGCAGAAAGCCTGGCACCCCTTCAGTACCCTGAGGATGAACACTGGGTTTCTAACCAGTTGGTTTTGTTGACTGGAGTGGAGCTATCATTCATCTGAACTTTGCCCTTTGGGCAAATACGCTGTGGAACAGAAGCGAATAGAAAATTAGGTTTTCATAATAAAAACACACAGAAAATGGATCACAAAACTTGCATGTGTACCAAGTGACATATGGTTAACAGATTTATTTATTACAACTCCATATTCAAAACATAATTAAATATTTTCTGAAAGGTTAAAAAAAAATTATAATTATGTATTTCTAAATTTCTGGCACATGCTTATCAGTCCTTATCAGAAGTTATTTTCATTTTTTGGATGATTCACAATGCAGTTTCATTAATAGTTTCCAAAAGCCTCGAACACTCCTTGTCAAGACTCAGTCTCTCCCTGGTACATAAGTAATGTGACTTTTTTGCAGGTTTCTGTTTTTTGGCATCCAGGGAATCCCTTCCTGATCCAGGCGGAGGTCATCTTTTTGGCCAACCCGGTCCTCAGGGACTCCCAGACAGACCACGTTTTTGCTCCCTCCCAGACAGACCACAGCAAGCAAAAACGCGGACTGTCTGGGGGTCCCTGAGGACTGGACTTTGAAACACTGGCTGAGACATCTAGAATTCTCTACTGGCTGAACATCTAAAATACTCTTTCAAACCCCTACGGCTGAACTGGCATCCAGATCCCCTGCTGGGCACCATTTTTTTCTTTTCCTCTGAAAACATTTACGTCTCACTTTGCCTGGTCTCGCTCCATTAGCGACCAAATGGAGCCCGGCTCAAGTTCAAGACCAATACCATCGTGCCGCCACCGTCACATCAGACCCAATAGCTCATCGAGATTGCTGTGATCCTCAGCAACAAGGCAAGTGAATTTCATTTCTGAAGAGTGAAAATCAAAACTCAGGATGTCGCCGCAGAGGTACTGGATTCATTATCACTCACTTTAATTGGGAGGTTCACTGCGATCAAATACAAAGACAGACACCGGTCAAAAGACAGCAACTCTGATAAATTCATTCATTCATTCACTCAGTCATTTACCCACTTACCCAATGCAGAGGCAGGACTGTCGGGTACTCCAGAATGCACAGGGCTTGAACCCGGGTACACCAGACCCTGAATGGCAGTTCTGTCCATCACAATAAGGAAACCCCCAGGAGGCTTTGAAAGACATGTAGCTTCTCTCCCCACCTCTGTACCCCCCCCCATCGTTACAGACCTGCCACAATGAAGAGCTCCCCCTCACTCCAGTGCTGTTACAGACGGACCTTTAGCTCTTTGCTAGGTTTTTTTTTTGGATGTCTTTGGATTTTATTTTAATTTGTATTATTCCCATCCTATAGTTTGCTTTATATCATGTATCGTATGAACCAATCGCTGTCTCTCTCTGTGTGTTTTTCTGCTACTTTGACTGTTTCTACACTCATTTTCCTGGTACGAGCTGCAGTGCTATAAAGTGTCTTATCTCATATCTTGTCTGAATTGGGTGTAAACAACACACAGACGGTCTCCCCTCAGCCTCACCACCATCACCCGCCTCTGCCCTTTTGATTTCCTGCAATGGGCTTCTCAGTCAATGTGCTGCACAGGATATGCAGAGGCTCCCAGCCCCGGCCCACAGCCAGAATTCCTCTGGACTTTTGGGCATTTTGCAGAAGGACTAGTTAATTTCTAAAATTCTTTAAATTTTCTGAGACCCCCCCTCCCCCCCACCCATATTTGCATGTCCTACTCCTGAAAAAATGGAGCTGCTTGAACTTATAAAATGGCCGATTCAATACAGAAACTGCAGCAGTATTTACATAATCTTATTGTGTGTCGGACAGTTAATAAAGTAGCACTTAAATTGCGGTCAGGGGTAAATAACGTGTCTGCCTACCGCCTTTTGGGCATTAATGAGTCCCCCTGAATCACGTTCAGATATCACAATCTGCTTACTTCTTCAGAGCAAGCTATTTGTGTTGTGTGCTCCTGGCCAAAAGTTTGGCTGGGGGCACGACGATGCCCTACATGTGACAGGACAGGGAGGAAAGACCAGCTCTGAATGTGCCGGGTGATTACGGGGCAGTGAGCTGACAAAGTAAATCAGGCCAGCGCAGGTCTTGGCGCTTGTGGAAGGGAGTTGTTCAGGACACACATAAAAGGGAGTTTCGGTGTCTTCTGTTGGGACATTCTGCATCCGTATCTCTCAGCTCAGAGCTCAGAATGAAAATACAGAAGATAATGACACTATTTGACACGTGGCAGATTAATGTTGCTTAATTCTACATCTCCTACAGCAGCCATGGGACATTGGCTAGTGTCAGGAAACCTGATGTGAAATAGTCAATAATGGCGCCCGGTGTGCGTCTTCAATAACTTACTGCTGTTCATGGACCAAAAGAGGGCATTCTTCTCTCTGACAAAATTAAATATCATTGCCCCTATGCAATTTAAGTGCAGATCTGACTCTCTGCAGTCATTAAAAATCTTCATTAAAGAACTTACTGTAGCCTCTGAATGTACAGTTAGTCACCACAGACTCCTGGCCATATATATAGTCAGGACCACAATAAAAATTCTTATATATTACTGAAAAACAGTAATACAAGGAGATTAAAGGGAGTTTCCCCACCTATAGAGAGCACCCTAGCCATTCAATAAAACAATAACAACAACAATAATAATAATAATAATAATAATAATAATAATAATAATAATAATGTATTTATTATATAATATTAGAAAACATAAATAATGACTTTTAGAACAATTCAGAACTTCACAATTTTGGAAAAAAAATGCAATCCATACAGCATTTACGTTACATTTCTCCATTTCTGTTTACATCCATTTAGCACATTTCATCCAAAGCAGTTTAATAGCAAGACAAATGATTGGTCAGCACGCACTGCATGGTGGCACGTGGCCGAGCTGATGCTAATGGGCTTGTCAGCTGGAGCTGAGCCACATTCCGATTCAACGACTGCTAATGGAAACCAGCCGCCTGCTGTCCCATATAACAGACTGCCGGAGCGAATGGCCGGTCGGGAGGCAGAAGAGGCTTGACCTGGGGAGGGACACTAGCTCTTGTCACTCTAGCTGGAATTACATGAAGACATTCACCATTTTCGCCTCCTCTGATAGCACCACTTTAGCGCCATAAGGGAAAATAAGCAGACATGGCATATTCTAAAGTGGGTATGCAGGATTTCGAACGTTGCCTTAAAGAAGCGCAAATATTTTTCAGCCCTGAGTGACTGTTAAACAACAGCTGCTATATCATAATTTGCCTCCCTGTCTTGTTAAACGAAGATGCTGACAGATTTTGAGCAGTTCTCCATCAATTCTGTACCAGAGGACTGAATTCGGTCCCAAAAATGTGAAACAACACCAACAGTAGCCAAAGCAGAGCTGTTTTACCAGCGCTGTCAGGTAGTACTGGGTCTGGGCCCGTTATTGAGCCGTGGGTTACCATCGAAGCAGCGCCCTCTTAAGTCCAGCTGGGACACCACAGGACACCAACAACATCCAGGGAGGATTGGGAGACAGACTTGCTGTGAACAGCTAGTTCATTCAGCAGTGGGGGAAAAAGCCTGTTCGCATTGAAGCAATGAAGGCATGAGCTGTTTCTATCTCCCTGGCTTTGGGGGGTTTGGCTGGAAAAGGTCTACCTGAAGCTCTGAAGCTCATGTTCCAGCTAGGCAGTGCTAATCCATCTGATGAGAAAGGATCCGTAGAAGCGATCATTCACAAAAAGTTACTAACCGATTATGGTGATTCGGCGGTTTTCGACGAGTGACGAGACGCAGCGACGCATTCCTGCTAATGTGCTCTGTTTGTATCAGCATAAAATAGAACAACAAAAGGTTAGCAAGGCTAATTATCCCTTGCATCCTTTAATTTCCCAAAGGTCCTGGATTCATTATTCATAAATTCATTTTGACTGAAAAAAGGCCCATTATGCGATATGAACAATAAAGTCATACACGTTGCAGATTTACAGGCAGTCAGCTTGATTGGCACAAAATACCCTACGTCACCTGATCAGAAACCCGCTCTCCCCACAAACAATATTTAATGGCCCGGCTAGTGCTGGCGAGCCATGGAAACTGTGATTTATTGATGTACACGTTTGGGATTCATGTGGAACTGAATGAGAGACTGCAGGCTACAAGCAACAGGCAACAATCGCATTTCATTTCAGCGTTGTTACACTGGGCCACAAACGACTGCATAATGTGGCCTACATAACAGGCAAGGCAAACTGGCGCATCTCAGTAAGGGAACAGAAATAATGTCCCGTAACACAATACTGGAGAGCTTTTCTTCTGCCTGGTGACTGTAGAAGCAGGTCAGCGGCATTCTACAGACATGTGTTCCCTGATTATACACTCAGGTCCCCCATTTCAGATAAAAAAAAAAACATCCTAAATCCTTCTGAGCCAAAATCAAAGAGGAACAGAGAAACTAAACATCCAGGAAGATAACTGGACCGCCTATCTCATTCGTGCCTTTTGAAAGTTTTTTCCCCAATGTCTGAGCAGAAGATGTCAGAGGAATTCAAATATCTCATGAAACTCAATCTGCATGTTTTATTTGATTTGGTTATCTTTCATCTGTTTACCTATTTTATCTTGGATACTGCTTGCTTGGTTTCACAGAGCAAATGGAAATATGTTATGCTCTGCCGGGCGTTGGGGTAATTCCCAGAATTGCATCGCAATTGGCTGTTCTCTGTGCTCAAAACATAGATGATTACATGCATGATGATGGAAGATGGCAGACGAGTCCTCCTGGGCACTGCCAGACGGTAGCGGGGGTCGGTAGAGTAATTCTCTGCGTGCTGTTAGTACCTGCATCTTTCACCTCACCGTATTCGATTCAAGCATTATTGTAGATCTTTGCAATCTAAATCTTCATACATCCAATAGACTTCATCTCCATTATTGCCTCTTGGGCAATGTTCTGTAGAAGACGCCCCATCCCTGCAGACTCTTAAGGATAGTGTTTGCATGGACATGCCAAGCAGCAGTAAGCAGGCCCTTACAGGGACAGTTTACAAGACAACATCTGCGACTGAGACTCATAAGAGCTACAACGGTGCCCTTGGGCTTGTTTCTATAAAGGCAAGACTTCACTGTACTTTGTCATGATCTTTGCTTGCCCGTCTCATTCAACACCCCGCATAAATCCTGCAGCAAGCATGTGCTCTTTGTGGAGCTTGTGTTTGCAGGCAACGCGGCCTTCGAGAAATTAAGGCAGGAGGCAGCTAAGCATGGCGTAGAAGTCGTGTCCCCTGGGGCCCAAAAAATAAAACATCCCTTGTAGGAAAAACCAAGACGGATTCACTCGTCTGCAGACCTGCAGGTGAGGCAACATGGAGATGTATCACTCAACCCAGGGCTGTGATGTCAGCCTCATAATGGAAGTGACTGAAGAGGGATGACAGAACTTCAGATGTTGCACTGCAACAGCCATGGGGAACAAGTCGGTTGCAGTCCATTTAATGATTTATTGCGCCTCTCCTCTCCCACTTCCAACTCACCAGAAGAAAGTCTACCCCCCAGGTATCGTCATAAATTCATTTATAAAACATTTATGGAGTGAGGATCCTACCCGAAGGGGTGCTCCGCTGTCAGTGGGCTGTAATTTGTGTAGACACTCCTTCCTTGTGAGAAGAAGAGGCGTTTGTGGGTGTAAACAGTCACGGGGTTTGATGAGCGCTGTCATATGAAGTGATACTCATTTGTAGCTTGGGGAATGCGCTTGTAATTATGCTGCCACAACACTGTGTCTGGACCTGATGCTCAAAGGCGAAGCCCGGTTCTGCTGCAAATCTACCCGTGAAGGAAAATATCATCTGATGATACATTGTGGCAAAAATATGAAAAATTACCCTGCGATGAGAGCTGTTATTTTTGTGGCCCTGGCTTAAACTTTGCAGCACACGTTCAATCAAATGGGCTCACGGGTATATATAACGATGCCACTTTCGGCGTTCCTTGTTGTGCCGCTCTCAATCGCGCGTCGGATGACGTAGCCGACGCCATGCTACACGAATGTTACAGATGTATATTAACGTGTGGCTTACATATCTGACTTTGCATAGGCCGCATGCCTACAGCAAGCTAATTTAAATTAACCGTCCAAAAGCAGGGGGTGAGAACATATGTGAGGGGGTGGGAGCATATGTGAGGGCATAAATTTATAACGTGCGCCGGAACACATGTACGACATTCTTCCTCTGCACAAAATGCTACCAAATTATTCATCTAATCATTTGATAACAAATTGTTTAAAATGAATAGAAAAACATAGATTGTATAATATAGACTTAAGCAGGGGTGTAGTTAGGGATAAATGGATGGGGGGCTAAGTCTTTACTGGGGGGGGCATGACTTACGTAAATAAATACGCACTAATTTGGGGGGTTAAAAAGCATCTTAGGGGGTATACCCATGTTTGTCAGTTTGTAAACGACATTATAGTTATAATTTTTGCTTGCCGTTATTTTGATCCTAAAGTGTTTCTGAAGTTTCTACTGTCAGGCACTTTGCAAGCTCAGGGCTCAGAACTTTATCCGCGGCAGAAAGGGGAGAAAACGGCGTTGGAATCTGCAGAGAATCATACCTGAGATTATCGAAGCCAGTCGAAAGGCGTCAGAGACGCGAAATGTCAGGGGCTCATATGGCGATGTCTCGTAGAACTCCTCTCCTGCGAACAGCAGATAAACACAGGTTATTATTATGAGCGTAGAAAGTGGACTTTATTCTGGCTGCTGTCTTCCAGTAGAACATGGCCAGAGGGATCAGCAGGGGTCTGCTGATAGGAGCGCTGGTGCAGAACGTAGAGAAAAAAAATACACAGAAAGAGTCCCGCTCTGAACGCAACGAGGTTGAAAGAAACGCATAAGCAAACGAACAGGGAGCGCAAAGTGTGTCGGCAAAAAGCAGCGTTAGAGTAATTATCAGTGTTAAAGCTGTAAACATCTTACTATATTCACCAGTTGTTCTAGGAGTGCAAGCCTCAGGACATTCTGAAGAAAGAACTGAAATAAACTGAAATGATAAAGATCTGGGGGCAGTCACCCCCCTCCCTGGGGCAAACCCTTCCTTTGCCCACCAGTCAACTGTTTAATAAAGAACATGAAACGCTAAAAACATTAACGTTAAAAGTGACGAAACTGACTAATGGAATCTGACTTGTAACTGATACCTGATAAACTGCAGCTCTCTAAAATAGAGGCAGAATATAAATTGAGCAGCAAAGAACAAAACAACCTAGGATCTTTGGGTTTCAGTGGGAGTGCAGTTTTTGCCAAAAAGTTTCGACGACTTCAATTCCTTACCTACTTATACAAACATATAATTCACAGTGAAGCTGAGACCAGATGCCTTGTGAAAATATGACAATGTGACTATTATTCAGTGGTGGAATCTCGTACCCTCTACCACTCCTGCCACCTCATGGTGATTTGCGAGAACAATCCGGTGGGTGTGGCAGCTGGGCAACAGGAGCCATGATTGATGTGGCATCTCTGTGACATCACTTCATGTCTGTCTCATGGTGACTGTGGGGCACTGTGAAGAATTACCATCCCTCAGAAGGAGGAAACTACTTTAACAGTTAGCTGATTATATGGACGGAGTAATGAGTCCCTCGAGGAACACAGTGAGCTGGACTGCATGAACGAACGCTGAGCACCAGTCATAAGATATACAGAAAGGAAGCCAATAAAACGGGTGGAGTTTGTGCTGCACGAACACCCCTGATGGAGAAGGAAAACTGCCCGCTTCGCTGATAGCGCCAGGCGTGGTGGAAGTGGGTCTCACTGGGCGAGGCTACGGGTAAGAGAACCTCGGGAGATGAGGAGGGAAAAAAAACAACATCAGGATCCAGGAGAGTGAGAATCGCTGCAAACTCACATTGATTTCCGCTTGTTCAGAAACACCAAAGGCTGCACTTATCTGTCCTGACAAGCGACGGGGGGAGAAAGGTGTCTCAGATCTTATCATTACTGCAGGACTGAGGGATCGGGAAGGTGAATGGCAACGCTGGCTTCAAAGTGCTTTTCTTTGCCAATATAAAATATGACACCATGCCATGGGGCCAGAATGGGATCATCCTGCCTCTGTTCATAAAGAAAACAATTCCAGATGGACAGTGTCATGTATAATGATCCTCTGGCCATTTTATGTCATTAAGTTTCTGCTCTCAGTAGCTTTTTTAAATGTCAAATTAATAGAACAATGAATAACACTGGTGTGTTTGAAGAAATCACAACCCCGTTTCCAAAAAAATTGGGATGCTGTATAAATAAAAACAGAATGTAATGTTTCACAAATCACATAAACGCATATTTCATTGAAAATAGAGCAAAACATTTGAGAAATGTTATTGTTTCATGACAAATACATGCTCACTTTGAATTTGACGCAACACATTTCAAAAAATTTGGGACGGGGGCATGTTTACCACTGTGTTGCATCACCTCTTCTTTTAACAACACTGTGTAAACATTTGGGAACCGAGGAGACCAGTTCATGGAATTTTTAAAGTAAAACGTTGTCCCATTCTTGTCTGATATAGGTTTTCAGCTACTCAACAATTCAGGGTCTCCTTTGTCATATTTTTGGTTTCATGATGCACCAAATGTTG
>JABFEA020000119.1:20866796-20877478 GCA_019775915.2 Cyphomyrus plagiostoma | reverse complement strand
AAAACGTGAATCCAATATTTTGTTCATCATAGGGGGTCTTGTGAGCCGCACTTTGTCTGGTTCCTCACCCAGGACCTATTTGCCTTGGGTGACCCTACCAGGGGCATAAAGCCCCGGGCAACTTAGCTCCTGGGATCATTGGAACACGAAAACCCCTCCACCACGATAAGGTGTCGGCTCCAGGAGGGGCCAATGTCTTACTTCGCCACAAAATAAATATAGTACTTGTTTTTTCTAATTAACAAAATTCCTTGACATGTACTACACTACTTGCAAAATTCCACAGTTCTTAAAACCATAAGTGTCCTACTACGCATCCACCTGAAGAAGACCTGAGTTTCTTGAACCGCATAGTGTTTATTAGAAGTAAACACCGTTTCTCAGAAACAACTCAGACGCAAAGAAAACAATGATCTTAAAATAGCAGTAATGAATGCAACCAGAACTGGGAAACTTGCTGATTATGAGCTAAAGATAATTATAAAGTCTTTACGGGAGAGAGGACAATATCAAGGTAACTCCCCAAGTGGAGAGGGAAGGTTATAAATGTGAAATACTCACAAACATGCATCAGATATTGCACGTATATCTTGGCTGCTAGGACGTGTTGCTTATGTATTAGATCAGTGTCAGCGTCAAATAACGTAAAATATACAGTACAGGGTGAGCGATTTAAATGTTTCAAAACATATACATGTTCACACATGTTTGAGAATTATTATACCAGCAGCCTTGCTTCTTCTGGCACAGAACATCAGTACACCTCCAGAGTATTTATTTTGGTTTCATTCAGCATGACCGTAAGGTAACTGACTCTAGTATGTCAACTGGGATCAAAACTTGTCTCATGACCCAAACATGTAAACTGATGGATAAGCCATTATCTAATATTCATTAAGTTGAATATTGTAGGGACTGGCTTTAAGGTTACGTAAGTCGCACAGCCTTACAGTCAGGTATACGGTGACCACAGCCATAGTTTGGTCAATACAGCTTTATTTCTCCTCAGCCGAAGACAGGTACAAGGACAGTTCTTTTGGATATGCAATCTTAATGTTTTTTTTTTAAATACCGTTGATGTCATCTATCAGTGCCTTCTTACAATCCCCCTCTATCACCCTCCTCTGGATTTCTTCCTGTGCCTCCTGTTAATCATGAAGTCACAGAGTTAATCACGAAATCTTACTCATCTCCTTGTCTGTTAGATGTTGCATCCACCACACTCCTTAAAGATTGTTTATCTGATATTTCAGCCCCTACATCACACCTAGCTAACCAATGCCTCATTTCAGACATTGCTAAACTGGATCAGAAAAATTCTGCAGTCATCTGTATTTAAAAAGCCTGACTGAGATCTTACTCAGGTAAAGTCTTACAAACTGATTTCTACTCTCTTAGCTAACATTTTAGGAAAGGCTGTTAGCTCTCCACTTCTAATCTGTTTAGCTTCCTGTAAGCTTTATGAGCCTTTACAATCAGAATTATCCTCTTAGCACTGAGACAGCTCTCCTTAGTGTTGCTGCTGACTGTGGGACACCTCACCATTGTTCTGCACTTTGATCTTAACTCTACGTTTGATAGAGTTAGACATGATCTTCTATTCAGTCATCTTTTACTTTTTGGCAATACCAGCATGTTTCTCTCCCAGTTTACAGCTTACTTCACTGAGGCAATACATTATCTCACTTCAGAAAGACAAATTGTGCAACCGTTTCTCTCACATAAGGCGTCCACCAGGGTTCTGTTTTGGGCTCTTTATAATTCACATTTCCCCCCAGGTCAGATCATTTGTTATCAACATCTGAGTTTTGTTGCCATGATGTTGACATAGCTTCACACCTCCAGAGCTGTGGATTTGATTCCCATTTGTTTGTCAATGTAGTGACTGCATATTTGAGTATGTATCATTGCAATATACTGACACTTCATCCAAGAAGCCCCTAGCCTCATGCCCTGGCTTCCTAGGATAGGCAAAAGAATCACCATGACCCTGCACCAGATAAGGAGTTGTGGAAGATGGGTAAATTAATGCTTTAAATATATATATTAACCTGCAGTGCAGGATGAGGTGTATTACTGTTAAAATGGCCCGCTACACATCACTGTATCTTTCCATCAAACCCCTTTAGGTAATAGAGGTGTCACTGCTCCTAAACTGGAGAACTATGCAACATTTCCAAGCTTGGCTGAACAATAGTTACTACACTGTTACATCATTTGCATAGGCCTAAGTTCATACTTCGTATACTCTGTCAAACGCTCTTCTACACTCAGTCATACTTCTCAACCATACTATCATACAAGAGGGAATAATGTGTGGGAGAAATATACAAGTGCAATGTGCAAGACAATTTGATGTTCGTCTGAGTGTGGGTGTGAATGTATGGGAAAGGTCTGATATCGAGCAACAAGTTTTATAGTGTGTAACAGAGAATGCAATAGTATATGCATGTGAGTTTTATGTAAACAGAAACCATTTTGCATGAGTAGTCGGATTTCCTTTGAGGTTTTCCATTTAAATTCACAGTTTCAGCACTTTGTCACTTTCAATGCCAAAATCCTGCTCTAAGGCAAGTAGGTAATATCACAAACTCGTGCTATAGCCCCTTACAGTTATGTGAGAAATCTTAACATTAATAATGTCAGAGCTGAATCATCGTCACTCCATGAAATTAAATATTCTAGAAGCTCAAAATCCATTTTGTTATTCCATCTATTTTTTTTAAAAACTACCGTAATTTTCTGTTATTCACTCTCCAATCTACTGATCCAAGCAGGGAAACGATTGTGAAAACTGCCAAGATAATATGTTTTATTGTAGCAGGGGGTATATATTTATATACTACTTGATACTAGACATTAGGGGAGGTCGACATTACCTAAAATTATTATCATGGTATTTTTCACTTTTTGGACGGTATTATATCACGGTATAACTTTTTTTCCAAGTTTTGGGAGGATTAGTATGCCCTGTCCCTTATTATAAATTAAAGGAATATTTATTGCTAATATATTATGTACATGGGGGCGACATGGTGGTGCAGTGGCTAGCACTGTTGTGTCACGTCGCTGGGGCCTGGGTTCGAGTCTCTCCCTGGGTTATGGGTGCGGAGTTTGCATGTTGTCGTCGTGGGGTTTACTCTGGGTACTCCGGTTTCCCCCCCACAGTCCAAAAACATGCTGAGGCTGATTGGAGTTACTAAATTGTGCATGTGTGAGTGTGCACTGTGATGGGCTGGCCCCCTGCCCAGGGTTGTTCCCTGCCTTGTGCCCATTGCTTCCAGGATAATCTCCAGACCCCCCATGACACAGTAGGACGAGCGGGTTAGAAAACAGATGGAGGGTTTGGATATTACATATACTTTAATTGTAGTTGGGTATGGGTGGTTTTACAAAAAGTGACATAAGTGATTTGTTTTATTATTGTGGGAGTAACAACTATAAGGGAACAAGATGCTTCAGTCGAAAACAGTGCATTTAACTTTTGATTTCAAATAAAACACAGGGTTTCCAACCTTGGTCAGCTGTATGGAGTGAGATTTTCAATTCAAAACAAGTCTGCACACGCATTTACATGTATGTAACAGCTTCGTTTTTTACCTTGTAAATGGTCTGTAAGGGTTTGTAAACTACCCCAATGGTTTTGATGTTGCTAATTTTTGTTTATAATGGAGTATATATAGAGAATATATAGAGAGTATATTTATAATATAGATTTGCTGTAAGATGAGAGTCTGAAAGCATTAGTGTCACACTGGATACTTAAGAGGTGGCAACACTGAAAACACATGCTTTTTATTGTTTCTCTTGAGTTGATTTGTATAAAATAATAACTTTAGATAACGCACATATCCCCTGCTCTTAATTCCCTGCACTGGCTCCCTGTTCAGGATTGACTTCAAAGTTCTCCTACTTACATATAAGGCACCTAAAGGTCTAGCACCTGTCTAACAAATTCAAGTTTACAAGCCGCATCGTCTGCTCAGATCGCAGAATGCAGGTTTCCTTGTTATTCCATATATGAATAAAGCCTTATGCTATAGGGCCCCCATACTGTGGAATGGTTTGCTAGCTCAGGTTTGGGATGCTGACTGAAGAGCTGCTACTTCAGTTTAGCTTACAACTTAACACGTAACACACCCTAACCATGGCTGCTGGTGCTGCTCTACATGTCATTTCCATCTACTGTTCTTGTCCATTAGTGTGTCTATGCAGGTTCTGATGCTCCACGCTCCCTGCCTTCCCTCCCACGTGTCCGGACGGTGCCTGGGGTGGGCCCATCTGAGCTGGAGTCCTGGTTCAGTTCCATGGAAGGGTGACATTGTGGATGTGACTTACGAACTCTAACATCATGGGTGCAGATTTTAATCTGCCACCCAACACAGGCCGGGATTGAGGAATTGACTCATTGATGGACTTTGGCTGTGACCTCAACCACAGTTTACACCTTGCTTTTAGTAAGCATGCCATTCTCATTTTTCTGCAGTGTTAGCATGCCTGGGGGGGGGGGGGGCTGACCTTGGACCCTGAGAAGGTTTTTTTCTTCCTTACTTAGGAATTTTTCATTCATCTCACTGTCATCTGTTTTTCTACCTTTCATTTCTTTCTCTTCCTTTTTCCCTGTATTTGAGTTATTCTGTCTTAATGACGCTGTAATGTATTACAACATACCCATGTAAAGGGCCTTGTGGCGACTCTGTGGTGAAAGGCGCTATATAAAAATAAATTTCATTGAATGTATATACATTAAAATCCTCGTTCATAAACACGTTCATATGTTTTTCATGTCAAGAAAACCCCTCTCCTTCCCACCCCAGAGATATATAATCTCTCTGCCATGTCATTAAAATTCCGTCGAGTGCAGTGGTTCCCTCTTGAGCTCCATCACCGGCCAGCAGTGGGAATTCTGGTTCGACCACTGCAATGGGAACATTAAACCAACCCACATTTGTGCAGAAAAGGAAAATCAGAAAATCACATGCCGTGTGTATGTATGTTGTGGTTTCGCCCATTACATGTGTTTTCCACACGGTATTCATCGTCATGGCGACTGTATCCTTTATTCTGTACTGTATTGTTACAAACTCCCACAACCTTAATTATGCCTTTTTAAATTAGCAGGCTACTTGTAGAAAATAAACCTCCAAGAGAATCTCAGAATTTATATATTTAATTTCTGTTACCAGCTCACCACTCAACGGTGCATTTTTTTTTAATTAAGCCTGCATGATGTGTGGAATTTAATTTAAGAAAGATTTCAAATTATTGCTATCCTGTCTGCAGTGCACTGTGGGAAATGGGGGTTGTTTACTGGTGCCATGTTTAACAGCTGTATCATTCAGACTATACAAGCCAAAAAATCAGCTCAGTACAGACACCCCCGACTACAAAATGCTGTCACTCTGTTTTTTGTGTTATGGCTGTTCTGGGTTTTGTTTTAAAACTTTTGTTTGTATAATAACTTACTGTATAATAACAGATTCCAGGCTTGGAAATCCCAAAATTGGGGGTGGGGAGTTACTATACACGGGCTAATTGATTATATCACATTGAGTTAAACTAGGTAAACAGGTAGAGAAAACCCCATGCATCCATCCATCCATCCATCCATCCATCCACTATCTGAAACCATTTATCCTGTGCAGGGTCTCCGGGGTTCCGGAGCTTATCCCAGAGGCTTCCGGCACAAGGCAGGGAACAACCCAGGATGGGGCACCAACCCACCGCAGACCCCACACCCCATTAAGTTAAAATACTCTTTTCTCCCAGCTTGAATGTGGAGCGTCAGGAGAAACTGAGATGTTCCTCTGAGCTGCAGTCTCCCACTATGAAAGGCATGGTTAGCATTGAGCATCGGTCCCCCAAAACTACAGGCCGTGGCACAAGTGGCACAAGTGTGCTTGGATTGTGAGAACTTCCTGGAGCTGGAGCTGCACTTTTCTAATGTTTCACTTTGCACAAGTATGACACTTTACCTCCCCACAACTGGTGATGACGTTATTTATACGACCGGGCTGTATAATACAACAAAAAAGAAACATGTTATAGTGATTCATTACTTACCTTTATTTAACTAAGGAAATTTTTTGATATCGAGATTGATATCAGAAGAAATCGTCAAAATGATGGCGTGAAATGGTAATAGTACCAGTAATGATAGGATGAAAAACTGGAAGAAAATCAAGAGAAGTAAAAAGAGAGAAAATATCACCCTTTGTCCTACATCTTCCCCCGCACTACATTCAATGTAATGTGACCGTTTCGGAGGGGCAGCGGGTTCTGTTTGCATCAGTGCAATTTATACCCTGTCTGGCTGACTTAATACTTAAAAAAGAAGAAAATAACACAGGAGTATTAGGAACTCCATCAATAATGTATCACATCTGCACATTAGATTATATAGAGAGAAAACTTCCAATGAGGCCTGTTACAGCAGGAAGACACATAAGCTGTTTCCATTTGGGGGACCTGCTTTAACTGTTAGTGCTGTGCAGGCCGTAAAGAGGAAATGGCATGTCCTTTTCGTGCCAAACAATCGAAAATATTTAAATTACAGAACACAGAGCATGCAGGCACTTTTTAATTGGCAAGAAGGTTTGTCAAGCCATTACTTCATATCAAAGATATGTTATCTTTCATGTGCTTCTTCAAAACACGTTTCTTTCATAAGGCCTAGCAGCTCTTCATTCTCACACACTCCCATCATGCTTTGCATTGTTTGTTTTCAGGTCTGACCACTCACAGATCTCTTTAAATTGAGCTCGAGTGGCACTCACAGGACGTCATGTGGACACTGATTATTTAAATTTTTGCCCCTCTCCCCGTATGAAGAAAGTCTTAAAACTTGCCACTTGACAGTTCTAGCATCATTAAGGCTGATTCACGCGGTTTCAAGGACATCGAGATAAAGTCCTGCGCCGAATCACTATTCCAGCGCCGACGTGGGCAAACCGCAGGCTCTCTGATGTGCATCCAGATTGCATTGACACAAGTCTGCCTCCTTTAATCATGACGCCACATTCGGCCAGTCGCTCAGCATCTCCGCTTGCCGTTTTCATGGCCGTATAAATCAAACTGAAATTACAACTCCTTGTCTTGGCCCCATTCAGAGCTAATTGGGATGCAGGAGGAGACGAGGGAAGCAGCAAGCTGCATAATTAATCACCCCTTGCTCTCAGCGCCTGCTAAATATTTCCTCGGATATCGCAGATTCTCTGGCAAAGGAAGCAGGCGGGTTTCCTATCTGGAGCGCCTGAAAGCAGCACAAAATGAGCAAAGTGACACTGGGGACGGCTGCTTAAAGATTCAGCTTTTCACCACAAATTTGTGTGCAGTGAGCTCCAGAGGACCGATCCTGTGAGATAAATATTCCTCAGTATAAAGCAGTTAGCATTATGTATGGCTTGACTATTAAGCAAATATGTAAGTAAAACGACACTACAAAGATTATACTCAAAGTGCATATCGTTTGTTCTAATTAATTCCTTTATTGCTCTTTAAATCACTTATTTTTTAACTAATTCCTTTAACAGTTTTCTAAATCACTGTCCTGACTTACGAGCCCATCTCATAATAGCTTGAATGAAGTCATTATGTAGATGAGGACCTAACCACTGCTGCCGGAGGAGCAGATGAACCGCTAACTGAGAGGTGACCCAAAGACCGGCCTGGCTCCAAAACAGCCCCCCCCCCGAAACACATACCGCCAGTATTCAGAGAAACATTAACACAGCAGCTTCAAAGGATTTCCCCAAAGAACAACGTGCCAGAGATACATGCAGTTAGGAAACCGCCTCCCCCCCACACAGTTCAGGCCATTCACAGGCATGGGACAAAGTGTCATTTCAGTTTTAATAAACAAGTATTTCATTTTAATGCTAGTTAATATTAATATCTAATTTAATCAATGTATAATGTCATTGTGATGACTTCATGTTATGCATTCATCTATTTTTTTTTACTGTCTAATAAAATCAAATCAAATCAAATCCATAAATTTTCCAACTACTTACACTGGAGAGGGCCATAGAGTGATGTTTTCTCCATAGACAGTTTTATATAGAGACAATTAAAAAAAAAAAACAGAAGTTTTTAAAGCGACTCGTTTAAGAGACCAGGTCTTTCTTCATTTCTGTGAATCAGACTCTACCTATACTGTAGATATTTTAATTACAGATCAGTAATGTACATTTTTTTTTTACTGGAGGTACACTGATCTTTGAATGGGTATCAAGACTGATCCAGACCTATTTGACGAATCACAGATTGGCCATATGTGACCAATCCATGTACGATACTTATTTAGTTCTCAGCATTCTGTAAAATGATGGGTCCTATTTCTTGTTAAATCTAATTGTGCAATCAATTGCATGACAGCTCTTTCTGTTTTCTATGTTTTTTGTGGCATTCAAGCTGAACGTTAAGAACATCAGATAAGCATAAGAAGAAGTGTGAAGAGCTCTTGTATTGGAATCTGTATCAGTATCAGCAGTTGTGTATCGGAACTGAAAATGTAGATCAGCTCACCCCCTATTTTTAATTCTGACACAATATTGCAGTAAAACATCAGACTAGACCCAATATTTATAATTAAAATTATAAAATAATGTTATGAAATAATGTTATGAAGACTAAAACTGTTGTTAAATCACACTTACAATACATTGCTATAAATACTTGTGGCTGGACCTTGGTCCCTGAGCTACCTGGCACAGGCCTGAATGAACTTGTGATTGGAGTCTTACTGTTCAAGGAAGAAGACAAAGAAACAGACAGAAGAAAAAGGCAAAGTAAATGAATGTGAAGAACATTTTTACTACAGTACTGCGAGTCCATTGGCCTGTATTTCTGAAAAGAATTCATCACATCCTGAAGCAGAAGTAGGTTGGAATTAGCTACATACTTAGCTTACAGTTTAATGATATCCAGTTTTAAATAGCAGGGCAATTTAAGGAGGTATTTCAGGTTAAATACCATGCTATATCTACAGCTGTTGTTCCAATAGCATTACAGAACCCGACCCTGTAATCTTCTGCTTCATCCCTCTCCATTGTGCCATCTATTTCCTGGTATCCAGAACACCCCACAGGATTTAAAACCTACGTCTCACAGCTTGATGCTATGGCTGGGACTTTGACCCTTGCTACCCTAGAGGAGAGAAATTCTCAAGTGGTGCGTCCCTCAAACTGTGCAAGCTCCTTAGTGCTCCACGAAAAAGATCAGGGTCAAAGCAGAAGCTTTGTGAGAAGCAGCCACAGTTGGCATTTAACTGCTGTTGTCAGTCAACCAAAAAATATGTCATCATCGATGTTCTTCAAGGCTCAGGTGGAGGGTAACATTAGGTTATTGTCACCTCAGTCTGAAAATATGACTTGGCAACTTTGCTAAATTTTTCCATTCAGAAGAGACAACCACTGTTCTGTCCCTTTGTGTAGATTTTTTCAGTACAAAAGTGAATCATACTAAAGTATTTCTGCACTCATTGCTTCACCAGTGGTGTGAGAGAACAAATATATAGACGCTCCTCTACTTACGAATGACATACGTTCCGAACGGCCGTTTGTAACTTGAAATGTTCGTAAGTCATTTTTCAACATCATTTTAAGGGTATACACAAGTACAGAGAACTAGGATGCTGGGAGTATGCACGCTACGCTGCTGTGTGGCGGGAATTGCAGCCTGAAGTCGAACTAGGCGGAATTGG
Organism: Cyphomyrus plagiostoma; assembly: GCA_019775915.2. Taxonomy (NCBI): domain Eukaryota; kingdom Metazoa; phylum Chordata; class Actinopteri; order Osteoglossiformes; family Mormyridae; genus Cyphomyrus; species Cyphomyrus plagiostoma. The sequence goes on along the minus strand of JABFEA020000119.1, from coordinate 20,867,775 downwards.
CGTGCAGGAAAAAAATTGATGTTGCGGTCAGGAAGCGGGAGCCCAATGAACACAACTTGGACTTACAGTCCTCTTCGTTCGTATGTCTGAAAGAGGAGCATCTGTACTGGTCACTGAGATGAAGAGTAGAGATCAGAATGACCAGTGTCTTTATCTTCTGTCTGTAACTGAGAGGCACGTCTGTTTCCCTGTTGGCTTAGAAAGCTTGTTAACTAATGGGTACAGATATGGCGCAGCCAATAAACTGTGTGTGTGAGAGGGAATGTAGAAGGAACGGGTGAGGTTTTGTGGTGGGGTTTGGGCATTTGCTTCCAGGCACGCTTGAGGGGTAATTATTTGAATAGGAAAATGTTACCTTGTGTTGCCTTTAATCCTGTCTTGTTGTTTTCAGCTTTTAACATTTATTTAATGAATGTCCGTAGGGGGAACGAGATTCGCGTCTCTTGACAAAGCTTAATGTGCCTTTCTGCCGCCGTCGCCTCGGTGTTCTTGGCTCCGCCAGCTTCTTTTTCTTCTTTTTCTGTGCGCCAGCTTCGTGCTGAGATTTCGAAATCAAACCCAACCTATGGCCAGCTCATGTGTGACAAGTTCAAGGAGCTCGGCAGCCACTTCCCAGCCTCCCCGTCCTGGACGCTCGTGCGCACACCCACTGCTTCCGGAGAAGCTCAGCTGGGCGCCGATCTCTCGGCCCCAGGGGCCATCTGTGTGACGCAGCGGGCCACTGAGCGACCCCTGAATGGAACACCGCGCTCACGGTAATTCTTAGCCTCCAGACTCGCCGCCCCCACCATGCACTCCAAATTCAGCTGGGCCAAAGTTTCCCGGGATAAACAGACATTGGCCGCCTGCCGACAATGCCCCAGTAAGCGCTTTAAAAGAGGCTCCCATTGTTTGAGAATGTGACTGATACAAGCACCACTCCATTGCGGGGGGGCGGGGGCGGCCGCCCCGGCCCCGCCCCCGGGGGGGGGTGGTGGGG
>JABFEA020000119.1:20819526-20840870 GCA_019775915.2 Cyphomyrus plagiostoma | reverse complement strand
CCCCCCCCCCCCCCCCCCCCCCCCCCCCCCCCCCCCCCCCCCCCCCCCCCCCCCCCCCCCCCCCCCCCCCGACCCCTGCCAAGCTCCTCTTCGGGTCTGAATGGACCCACTTCGATCACAGCTGACCTGCCACTGGTCTTTGGACCTGAAACGCCGTGAAAAGGGTCTAAAGGAGTAAGACGTCTTTCTGTCGGCTCTGACATCAGCACTACCTCAAACGGCCACCCTGAGCCAGATTGGTGTGTGTTGTCAGTCACTGCCTGAACCCACTGACGAACCCACCTCTTCTTGGTTCTCCTTGCGTGGAAGCGGGTCGTGATTGACAGCGCACTGCAAACGCCCCCCCAGGTCATCCCATCCAGGCTTAGTTCACGTCATTGTCGCATGAATTTGTATGCTGGGGTTTCTGCAAGTGCAACTGCGAAGCATCACAGTTATCATGAAGTACTCGCGTCTCTGTGGGTCCATCCGATTTGCCTTTCTGCTCTTATTCAGAGGCCTAATCCTCTCTCGTGACTCATATGTTTATCAGGAACCCGAGAAACGGCTCTTTAACTTATATTCTATTACTTTTGTATGATTCTTTTATGTGAAATGTAGCTATACATTTGATCTAGTTATTCTAGATATTTCTTACTGGTAATTTCCAACCTCAAGGGTACAACAAAGGGTCCCTGTGGAAAATGGACAGATGTTCCACATGTTATAAAGCAACCTTTTTTAAAATATAACATTAAATGCTTCCACAATGGGGTGTGGGTGGGGGACTTATCCACACCAAAAATGGCTCATTTCTACAAGACAACTAATTGGAAATAAAAGAAAAATAATGGCCTTGGAGGTACACAGAACTTTTGTTTCAATTTTGAATCCCCAGAGAACTATCTTGTATGAGAAAATATAATTGGCACCTTTCAGCATGATTTTGTAGCTCCTGCTTAACTTAAAAGCAACTTAAAGTTCAGCCTTGGGGGGGCTTTTCTGTCTGTCTCTTTTTTTTCAAACTTTTCCTTTAACCTGTAGAAGCCTCTGTTTAATAGCCCCCCTGCTGGCTATGAGGGTGGCTCACATCTATTCAAATGCAGCTTCCGGTACAGAAGCGTGAAATGTATCGATACGGTAAGCATGGTTCATTAGCGCCGATAGCGGGTTCACAGCTTACAGCTTTGGTGGTGCATTTAAACAGGAGGGCAGGAACCCCCTCCTCAAGCTTAGTGGCAGGAGGCGGTGCCTGCCTCAGGAGTGCCTAGCTTCTAATTGCTCCCCGGAGGGACGCATGGCCCCCAAGGCCCCCAGAACGTCCTCTGGGAATGACCATGATACTGCCCACATCGATGACAGCACTCAATTCAGAAAGGAAATAGTAAAACGTCTCATTTTATACTGCAAAGTATATTAAATAGTAAAAGCAGCTTTGGAGTGGAAGATCTATAACAGCTGGACCCACCAAAAATACATTTTTTTAATTCAAGTTTTTTTTTTTTTTTTAAATAAAAAATGCGTTTCACTGAATACATTGAATGTACATTGAAGAACTCCCTCTCTTACGTCTGTTGACTGACATCACATTAAATCGCATCAATAATTTTGTGTGAGTTTCACGCTATTCATAGGTAGGAGATCGCTGTCATTGCTGTTAGTATTGCTGCAGTCGCCATATTGTGTATGTCTAAGCCTGGTTAAGAAAACGCACGGCAATGAGCTACTCTCAGGCCAGCCCAGATTAAATCCAGGCCAAACCATCAGTCATGTTCTGCACCCGCCAGTGTCACGATGAAATGAATCTGGAATTCGGGATCATCCGGCCAATAAGGGACGCAGGACTCAGTAGAGGTCATCTCTGGACGCACTGCACCTGTTCTGTGGGACGAATGACCGCCGTCCAGCATTCTGCCATGCCTCTTATCTCTTGGGGAAATGCATGGCAGTAAAACAGGGGTTTATCTCTTATCGTGAGCAACACCCGAAGCTCCATAGCACCACTGTCCCCATCTTAGATTTACGCCAAGTGATTGGGTGGCCTTTAATGGCTGCAATTCTTCAGTATGCAGTATCCTCTTCCCCGAATCCCTCTGTAGGATGCGCTACACACCATCCTTTTCTGAGACATACTGAAATGTCCACGAGGAAGCACATTCTCTTAAACTGATTTATAATGACCTCTGGCCACAGGACAACATTTTATACCTCATTTTTGCCCCCCAAAAATACACAGTCCCATCAACCGTCTCCCACCAACATGGAAAATCTATTTAATTTCACTGCTCCAGCTGCGGGTTTCAAAGCCATGTGACATGTGTGGGGGGGGGGACATGGACCCCACACTGTCCTGAGAGCACCAGCCATCTGCAGGTGATGTTGTGGAAAGGCAAGTGGCAGAGAAACCCAGCCAAGTAACCTGACTGTACTGAAAAGGAGCCCCTTTGATCTGGCTCCTGCAAAAGGAAATCCTAATGGAAAATGAGATACTGGGTGTGTTCGTTCATCGGAGAAACAAATTAATGAATGAGCACATTCATTAGCTGGGACAAAGGGAGACTGGGGACTCAGAAGGAAGCTCCATATCATACAGTCTCTCAAGTACCAAATACCTCAAGTAGCTTTCCTACATTTAGAACAGATCTCCTGGAGTAATTATGTCTATGTACCACATATAAGGTACAACAGCAATCCTCTCTTTGAAAATTTTGTTATGACAGATATTACCCAGAATGGCCATATATAAGGTACAACAGCAATGCCCTCTGTGAGACTCTTGTGCTATGACAGATGCTACCCAGAATGACCACATCTAAGGTACAACAGCAATGCCCTCTGTGGGACTTTTGTGCTATGACAGATGTTACCCACAATGGCCACATCTAATGTATAACAGCAATTCCCTCTGTGGGACTTTTGTGCTATGACAGATGTTACCCATGGCGACATCTAAGGTACAACAGCAATTTCCTCTGTGGGACTTTTTTGCTATGACAGATGTTCTCCAGTTTGGACCCTTCGAAGGTATAACAGCAATGCACTCTGTGGAATTTTTGTGCTATGACAGATGTTACCTAGAATAGCCACATCTGATGTACAACAGCAATGCCCTTTGGGGGGCTTTTGTGCTATGACAGATGTTACCCAGAATGGCCACATCAACTACAGCAGATGATGATGATCCAATCCCTGTACTTTTTGTCCTCCTGTGGCACGGGGTGGGGGCTGTGCTACTTTATGAGTTATCTCCAGCTTCCTCAGGAGATGTTGTGTCTTCTTTTCCCTTGTTGACACCAGCCTGTTCTGCAGACAATACTGATGGCCGTGAGATGGACCTGTGGAGCCACATGTATCACACACAGCTGAATGAGCTCTATACACAGGGAATCGGATTCACTCAAAGTCAATTTCCTACTGATGGTTGATTAATTGAAATGATTTAAAAAAAAAAAAAAACACTTATTCTGGGATTGAATGCAATTAAAAGGTGTTTCTAAGGCCAAATTTAGGGGGAGGCATTTTAATAAAACTGTAGGAAATATTAGCGCAGATTTATGAGATATAGTTGCCTGAGAGACCAATTTGGACAGATCCCTAGGGGAGGCAGGCGAGATAAAACAAATTGAATTTTTACATTCTGATTTCCTCTCTGCACCAGCAGAGTTTTTGAGAGCCTCCGACAATCCGAGGAGTGCAGCCTTGTGGGCAGGGATGGAACTACCTTCCGTTTGGGGAGGTCACAGGCTTCAGCTTACGGTGGAAATGAAGCCTCTTTGGAACCGTAAGGTTAATATGCAGCGATGGTGACTCGGAGGAATGTTCTGAACGTAAACGTGACCACAGGACACGAGTGCTGGTTAAGGAGCGAGAGAGTCACTGTTCTTTTTCCTGGACTGGTGCATTGTGGGGATGGGGAAAAAAAAATCATGCTTGAGGTCAAATTTATGTTGCCATTTTGTAGGGAAAAACAAATAAAGAAAAACCACAAACAAAAAACAATCGCATTTTTGTTATAGTGGTCTGGAAATAGAAGAATCCAATTCAAAGTAGACAATGGGGACACGAGATGAGAGAAATGAATATGGGTAAATACTGTCACCTGTTTGTCCCTCAGAGAGAGACACGACTCTGCCCCCTAATACCATCAAACAAACTGGTCTTGTTCTCTTTTAAGCTGCCAGAGCTCCATAGACCTTTGTGATGCTCTGCCTGTCCGCGAAGCAGTGAGCCAGATCTGATAGACGGGCTGCATAAAGGCCTGTGTGCCGCCTATATGCCCGAGATACAGATGCACCATTTACCGCATGGACCTGTTCAGCGGTAACACTGGGTTCTCCCTGAGGGAAAACAGTGCTCACGGTGCCCTCTCTGTGATCCAGATTTGCTTTCTTCCACTCAGGGGGCAGGACATAACATCTGAATTGTAACCAATAAGACTGCTTCAAATCATTTTAAGTGTGTATGCATAAATCAGAAGAAGCAATGAAAAAGGGGAGTGTATATGTAATTTACATATTCTCTCCAAGTGCTCAGTTCTTTGGGTTCTCTGCTTTTCTCCTGCCATTCAAGGACATGCGGTTAGTGAATTAGTGTCACATAGTGGGACGTGGTGTGTGATTCTGTGTGTGTGGTCTATGATAGGCTGGCCTCCTTTTCAGGCTCCAGGCTCCTGAGAAGTTGGATGATGGACAGATGGATGGGCACCATATCACTTCCTGAGTGGCTCCTTTTGGCCCAGTGTTGTGGTGGCTGTGGCCTGGAACAGCCTAGCGCATAAGAGATGCCATCAGCCATGGTTTCCATCCATCTGTGCCCTGGGTGAAGCTGTGACTCACCGGGCTAAACCTGCAGCGCTTTACCTGCTGATGAGTGGCAATAAGATTTCTCTTCATTTAGGTGTGGAAACGGACATGTGTTCTGAAGTTGAAATTATTTTTTTTTCCGGAAAGGGTTTGGAGAGAAGAAATTGAGAAGGAGCTGTGCTTTTATTAGGAATCTTAAAAGGCATCAAAGATTTCCTGTATTAATAGGTGCATGGAAAGTTAAACGTATATTGTATGAAAGAAAAACAATCTAACCAACAATTAAATAATTCAACAATAGTGTATTTTCCAGATGCACAAGAAAGGCCACGTACATTTGCGTCTAACCGAATATGTTCATAAATGAATAAAAAGCCTTTTTTTCTCATCACGCCACATAAAACAGGCATCGCTGCAGCTGAGTTATGGCTGTTGTATTTCACAGAAATGGGAAGTTTTTCAGTCATTACAGTATCTAGCATGGAGGGGAGGGTGATTGATGTATCTTTAAATTATTTATATAAGCACTTCTCAGCCTGCCCTGTTTGCCAAATGTGCCCATAAATGGTCCTGTTTCATCAAAGTCGGTTGGAGGATGTGCCCGCCAAGGCCTGTCCTCAAAAACAAACAAAAAAAAATTGTTGAAACTATTACCAATACAATATAATGTAGTTCAACGTAGAAATCCTGAGGTCATTATTGGGGGTGGGGAACAGGTAGAAAAATGGAAAGTGGTGGTTGAAATAATGAATAAGGGGTGACTGGGTTTCCACCCATTTTCCCCATGATATCTTGAAGTCTTAAAGCAGCCATTTTCCACTGGATCACATGATGATGGTGGTTGAGCTCACAGTGCTGACAGGAAGATGAGATGGACTGGAAAATCTTGATATTTCCACTGAACCCAGAAGCCTTGAACCGATCCCTGTCTTTTCCCTTCAACCCACACTGTTAATGCCCTGAATACCACAGCCTGGGCTAAACTAAGTGCTTAGCATGGGGCTAGCAGAGCGGGAGAGGTCCGCTACAACCCTACAAGCCCCAGGGAGCTCTGCTTTCCTTCCTCAATCACCAGTTAATCACCTGATCAACTCAGAAGTGTCAAGTTGACACATAATCTACTAATGGCAGGGAAATTTCCAGAAACAGTGACTTGTGGGATCTGAAGTCAGTGTCATACAGATGGATTGGGGTCTGTGGGGTTGGAGTCAGGTCTAGTTGTCAGTGGTCACTGGACTTGCTGCTTCTCATTTTGGGCTTTATCTCCCATGTCATCTCATGCCCCTGGAGTAACATTTGGATGCTGTGATCCAAGAGTCCTCAGGATGCTAGAAAGTGGACATTAGAAAACAGGTCCAGAGGTTTTCATAGCTATAAAAAAATGGTCTTCTAAAGAAGAGTTGATAAACTTTAAAAGTGAATTATTTGCCGTATACATGTTCTAATTTTAGAGCGGTTTGTACGTGGGTGTGTGTGTTTGTGTAATAAGGGCTGTAGTGTGCCAGAACTACATGCCTACTTGTACTTATTAATTAGTGACTCATTACACCTGAACCACAAGGTTACTGACCAAAGAAGATTTCGACGAACCAATTAATAATTGAAAAATCACAAAAGAAAGGAAGAAGAAAAAATTATAATTGGACATGACTATGGTTGGGTTCAAAGTCATTCAGCAAATGGTGGTGATGTTGTGTAAGCTCAGCGCGATGTTTGTGTAAAACACAAGGTTGATCTGTATTTGGTGCTATTTGATGTTGCCTGATTTGACATAATAAAACCTATGGAGCTCTTGGAAAATGTTTTAATGTAAGAAGTTCCAGAGCACATTTCTCTGTGCCTTGTCTCCACCTCACAAGCTTATGATTAGCCGCAGTGATTTTTTGCTTGCCCTGCATGAAAACTGAAGCTCGTCCTGCCCAAGATGGGGTCCGGCTCACCCAAATGGTGTCATGGACCCACAGGCCTAAAACAGGGTGACATTTTCTGATGAAACCACCGGCAACCCAAGGTGTGATATAGAGTGGAGCTAAACAGCGTGGATAAGAGTTAGATAGTGCTTCTGGAGAGTTGGAATCACCACTGGCATTCGGCCAGGGATCAACATGAAGAAAAAAATTAAAGGCACAGTTGAATTACATAGAAATCAACTGCAAGAGACAAAACACATAAAATATACAATAAACAGTCAACTAGATTTACAAATTAGGTACAATGTCAGACTGACATTACCAGTCACCATGTCAGCATCCAACATTACAATATTCTCATTCTACATTTTGATTATATAATTTAACCTCTATAGCAAGTGCTGCGAGATAAAAATTCAAAGTTTTTCCAATGAAGGAACCTGAAGGATTGAAATTGCTATCTTACGTTTGACTATTTTTGTATGCAGTTAGTTCTGTTTAATATATTTATCATATGTATGTTTTTAATATGTTTCAGTTACTCATATTCTGTGATGGGTTGGTGCCCTATCCTGGGTTGCTCCCTACCCTGCCCATCTGGGATAGACTCCGAACTCCACCGCAATCCTGAATGGATGGATAGATTTTTTATTAACAATGAAATTTATTTGATTATTTTATGGTTTTATTGAACATAATTTATTATTAAAAATTAACAATGAACTAATTATTATTATTATTATTTGTAGGGGAAGTGTGACGGTGCAGTGGCAAGCCACTGTGTGCAGTTTGCATGCTCTCCCCCCGTGTCGTCGTGGGCTTTCCTCTAGGTACTCTGGTTTCCCCCCACAGTCCAAGTACATGCTGAGGTTAATCTGAGTTCCTGTGTCCAACGATAGGTTGGTTCCCCATCCTGAGTTGGTCTCTGCCTCGCACACAGCTTTTGGAAAAGGCTCCATACCAGGACAAGCAGGAACAACAAATGGATGGGTATTATTTTAATCCATTTTTCTTCAAATCTTCACATTCTTTGGCATGGGATTAGCTAGCACTGCGGCAGTTTATCTTTCATCGGTTTATCTTTTGTCGTTTCATCTGTAATCAGTTTATCTCTGCACTAGCTCATCTTTCTGACCATAAAAAATTATTTGTCTTAATGTATTAGCACAATACAAGCAGCCTGATAAGCCATGATCAGCTTTTGGGGTTCAGGTGGAGTTTGAAAAATGTATGACCTTTAGTGAAACAAATAAATTACTCTTAAGGCTAGAGATGAAGTGGTGGTCGTCCCAGAGCGCGCAGTGTTGTGGGGGGTGGGTGGTTATTTACAAGCATGTTTGCCACATGTCACTGCCTGCTAGCAAGGGTTAAATCCGGAAGATGCTCCATGCAAACCACGTCCTCATCCAGGCAGCTCCCCTTCTCCAGAGGCCTGGAGATGTTTTTTTTTTTCTGTGTTGTCATGGCTACCTTCCGCCTAGGATGAAAAGGCAGTAAATTATAGCTTTTATGACGAGGCTAAGCTCAATCGTTAGAAAGTCCTTTTTCCTGGCACCATTGTGACTGGCAGTTCTCCGAGTGTCTGTTATCAGTGTCAGAAATCAAAATGCTCGCTCAGACTAGAGAGAGCTGCCAACTCAAGGTGATCTGGGGGAAATGGCGCACGACGCCGTCATTAACGTTGCTCATGGATGCTGGCTGGCATTTCCACGTAGCTCTTCCGTTTGCGTCACACATCACTTTCGTATCGTAACACTAAACACTGACTAATCCTGAACCTGTAACTACTAAATACAGAACAGCTGTCAAAAAAACTGAATGCGAAAAGAGCAAGAGATTCCCTGGTGCAATCAAAATGTTGATAGATCTGAGCCTAGAACAGTGTTTACTGCAAAACTGCTATCAGTGATTTGCCACTGACACAACACTTTCGACTAATTGCTTGTTTACATGGGAGCTGTCTATAGTTAATGTAACTAGCATAACAATCTGACGAGCTGCACTGTTTTCATTTGTTTATTGGTGTACAGCCCTTTAAGTCAAAATAATTACTACCGAGGATCAGCATTGTGCAGTACATATGAAAAGAAAAAAAAAATCCGCTTTCATTCTTCCATCCTTCTGTTTGTCTCTAATCTTGGTGGATTTCATTTTTCACATTTGTACGCAGGTTAATTGACTGTGCGACTGCAGATTTAACACGACAGTGTGTCATGCCTGGGATAACAAGGGACAGCTTCACTGCTTTCAAAGATCCATTTTGCTTTTAGAAAGACCTCACACAATGTTAGACCGAAAGCAGTGAATTTAGCTATAATGATGGGAGGGGAGGGAGGTTCTTCTGAGTAATAACATGAGGAAGAACGGGCCTGACATAATTTCTCGCCAAACCTCAGTGGATTAGATTAAATTGGGTATTGCTTCTCATCTGAAAAGTTAATTTGACATATATATAATTTTGCAGTAGCATCGGGGTCTTATACTGCCAGGGTTGTGAGTTTGACTCTATCCTAAGCACCCTGAGATGTTTATAAATGTCTCTCCTTGTGCATGTGTGTCTGCTCCAGGTGCTCTGGGCTTCTCCTTCACTCTGTCCACAATGTCCACCCCTCGCTCCCCTGCAACAGACTCCAGGCTTACAGTCACCCTGCACTGAATAATCAATCATGAAGGATGGACAGAATGTAAGGTATGAGTGAGACTTTTGGAAGTGTTATTTATAAGAGGGACTATCCAAACAGGAAAGGCCTGCGTAGAGTGCTGAGCAGTGTCCGACTCTTCTCTGTGCGCTGACTATGCTCACGATGGCGTGAGGATCGGCCATCTCTGCATTGAGCTCTGATGGAACATTATGAACTCTCAGTGTGTTTGTAACCCCCAGCTTAATGAGGTCACCCTGCATACTGTACACAATCGGCTCAGCATCCCTTTAGCCCACAAATATATAAAGTAGGACAGGATACGCTGGAAACAGTGAAAATTACAAATATGTCATTATTCCATAGCTTGTCTGCTGATTGTATCCAGATCAATTGTAACACCATCAACAATTCCTCCTGTTCATGAGAACCTCGTTCGATGGTTCAATAGAACAATCAGCCATGGCCAAGAGCAGCCCTGTGCTGCTGTCTGCTGCTGATCCTATCCATCTTCTGACCACTGATCCTGATCAGCGCCACGGAGCGGCTGGACACCAGCTTCAGCAAGCAAAGGCAGAAGCCTGGCATGTATTCTGCCTGACGCACCTGCCCATCACAGGGTGCAAACACACACCACAGGCAAGGTAGGGAGGCATTTCGTCACAACTGCATGTCTTTGGACTGCAAGGAGAAAGCAGAGTGACCTGGCTGAAAACTAGGGAACACATGGAGAACATGCCACCTCTACAGAAAGAGCGAGCATGGCATCCAAACCTCCAGATGCAGAGGTGGGAGATAAAAAAGCTATAGGTTCTGAACTAGGATGCCACCCAAAGTGACCCTGCAAAGTGAACAATCTATTTGTCACCTACTCCTAAAATCCTGACCAGAATAAACAGCTAGAAGGCTGATGGAGGGATGGATGGATGGATGGATGCTTTTATTGGCAGTACTACCACAGCAGGATGGGTGGTCTGTGACTCACCCACCCAGCCAGACCCCTACATTCAGCGTTCACAGTGAGCGATACAGTACAATAAAGTGATTATGTCTGACAGCTATGTGTGTGCGTAGAAATGTGCTGTTGAGAAGCAAATACATTTTTCTTCCACTTTCTTCATTTGCTCATAGTGATACCACGGGTCATTTAAAAAGTAATAAAACATAATATGTAGTGTAGTCTATAGTGTGATTTTATTGCCAAGTGAGTAGTTATGGGTCTGGCTCACCTGATCTTCTGCCAGCTCACCCAGGCTGTGATTTCTGGCCCCACTGTTGGTTCAGTGACTATCAGTAACAGCATCCAAGGCCCCAAGACACTCCGTGCTAAAGCTTGAAGGCTGGCATACAGCTCAGTGAGTTTGACTATGGCGGTCTCTGGAGCAACCGCATCACCGTTGGATCCCTGAGTAAGACCTTGGACCCTGACTGCTCGAGGGCACTGTTCCTCACCCCGGTCCTCGGGGATCCCGAGTCCACGTTTTTGCTCCCCCCCAGCTCCTTCCCTGACAGTATGGGGGTTCTCAGGGACCGGGTTGGGAAGCACTAAGGAAGCTGGATGCAGGCTGAACCTGCTACCTAACCCAATACTTCCAATACTTCGTGCTTTGGGCAAAATATCTGCGAGATAAATCATTTCAAACATGTAATACGTCACGATTATAGAATTCTAATAGTACGATTCCCCCGGACCCATTTCTCTGCTATTTTGTCTATTTTGCGTCAAGCTGCACCATTATTCTGTCAGTCAGGGTGGTGGCAAACACCATGCACAGGGTGCCATATCGCGTGCCGGATCGGCCCACGCCATTCCCCAGGCTGAGGCAGGGACACATGGACAGACCCCCATCCTTGCGGCCTTGGCGTTTCCACCATGGTAATTTTTTCCCATTTACTGCTCCGCCGTGCACTAAACCCAGAAAAGGAGAAATCCATTCACTTATTGATCAAAAGTAAAATCCGGAGGATATTAAAGGGCGATTAACCATAAAATTTTACCTATTCGTATGAGGCAACACATTGGCCCTGCTGGAGCTTGCAAAAAAATATGGTATCCGATCAACTTCATCAAAACAACCGAGGAAAAGCCGCCCGTGACTGATTCATCCAATATAAATGTGCATTAGGCCGTCATTTCCGATGAGTCCTCGAAGAGCCCAACGACTGCCTAAGCACTTTGAATGTGACTAGGAAAGAGCATGACTTATTAAAAAGAAACATCTATGCGGAGACTCAGCAGACATTCACGACAGCTACCTTCACTGCTGGTTTATAACTGGGGATGGGGGGGGCACGTAAATTCAACACCCGTTTTGTATTATTCTCCCCTTGGGGTGCCATTCAAAAGCCAATCAGGCTAATAGGTGTGCAGGCGTAGCTCAGTCAATCAGTCTGTCAAATTAATAAAGCGCAGCCTTGCGGTGATGACGCCATGCCCCCGGGGTGCTAAAATGGGGGGCGGGGCTTGTCACAAAAGCAGAATGCAATTATATCTGACTAAGGGCTGTTCGCACCAATATGTCTGAAACCCACCAGAGGCCAGTTTTAATTGGAGCATCATGCTAACCTTGCACCCTACTTACATGAGTCACTGCACAATGATGCTAACAGTTTTCGGGGTGTGGAGTAGGTTTGGGGAAAAAAAAAAAATACTATGTGGCGAGAATCACATTCTCCACAAATTTGTGTGAGCTGGGATTTGAGGTGAAAGCATAGAGACTGGCCCAGCCGTGTCCTTGGCACTGAAACAGAGGGATTCATGGTGTCACTCCCTCTATCCCGACACGTGTACCCATTGACCCTCCCACAAATGGCTGCCATAGCCAGTCATGTGTTGCAGATCAGCCACAAATTCAGCATGCATTTAATACTTGATTGCCGCTATCTCCTCTCAATGGCCTCACCCTGCGGCACCAAAAATAATCATATCTGTGAGAGATGAAGCGCTGCAATTAAAGAGGCAGCTAAGGAGCTTGGGCCCAGCCATTACAACCGGCCTGGATATTCAGCCCTTAAATTAGCCCTTTTTAATATACAGCATATTTTGTTTGTGTCAAGTATGACTACACTAATCATTTTTCAAAGACACTTTTCAATAATAGGCAATAAGGTTATGTAAGCTAATTATATCAATTATAACATTTTTATGATGGTGATATGCACTGTGAAGAGGCAGCCACTAGGGGCAGTGTGACTAGTGGATATTACTGTTGCGTTATTGGCTCACTAGGAATCACTCGCATTCAATATTACAACACTTGCCAGTTTGCCTGTCAGTGAAAAACTTATTCTTAAGTATTAAATTTAAGGCATCAACCATTATAATACAGTAAATGTAAAAATATAAACAAATAATTATAATAAGTATTTTAAAAAAGCAATATGGATCCAGCAGTTATTGCTGCTCAAATCTGTAATAAAATAGGCCTAATTAACTCAATGACAACAATAATATTCAGTTCTAACAAACTTCTGAGTGTGCAGCTATTCTTTTTCCATAAGTTTGCATGCTTGTAGCGATTCTGCTGTTGTATCCTCAGTAATACTATTTAATAGCTTAATTCAAAACTGAAACAGCCATTGCAAGATCCATCTACCCATTTCCTGCAACAGCCTGTCTCATTCAGGGCTGCAGGGCGTGTGGAGCCTGTCCCGGAGGCTACAGGCGCAAGGCAGGTTACCATAACTTATTAAAGTATATCATGTAATGAGATGCATTGCTGAGATGCATCATGCTTTATTCTTATCTATTCCCTGTTGAAAATAAATATAATGACGAAAGCCAAGTGACAACAGTCACCCTTTGTCACTCATGAGACCCCACCTTCCCCCCGCCCCCCACACACACCCTGTACCTGAATCCATTTCAGCAACAGTCCCCCCTTTGTGACCAATGTAGGCTGTAGTGATAATAATGTTTCATTGAGTCTGAGGTGCTTATAGTGAAACATGAGAACATAAAGTGTCTTTGACTACCCTAATACATCAGTGAGGTCTCTCCTGAATTCACCTTTTACTGCTGTGCTCCTGCCTATATTCTTTACCATATTCTGTCTTCTGGTACAGATTAATATTTGATTTTCATTTAATATATTTAACCATCATAGCAAGACAATCTTGATGGAAGGCTTCTTGATCGGCAGTTTAATTTGTTCTCCTATCGATTCCTAGTGGCTCTCTTGGCTGAAGTCAATCCTTCTGGGCAGGCCGGTTGGAGTCTGACCCCCCCAGTTTCTTGGATCCACTGTTCTTTGAATCACTTAATCCCAGTTACAAGGTAGGGAAACATCATAGGGAACAAAGAAAGGACAAGAAAAGTAGCCAAATCCATTACATCACCCTGACGGTCATATGGCCAAATCACAGTGACAGACAAATAGCTGTAACTCAACAGCTGGGTTTGACCTGAAAAAGTCCCTGTATGATTAAGGAATTTGTACTATTATTATTTTGCCATTTATTTCATAATGGCTCATGGTTGCAGAGACACTGGAATGGCGGAGTTTTCAGTTTTAGAGCAACGTCATTGTCAATGTTGACAAATACAGCAAAAATGACGTTATGGTTTGCTGTATGTTTTCAGTTAAAAAGCATATTAGTGAGGATTGATTAAATTTGTTCTGTACGTTTCAAGACACCACACCCATCAGCCTGGTTAACTAAAATTGTTTGGTATTTTTATCTGTTATATAACTGGAAGATAATGTAAAATAGGAGATTAAGAGTCAGTGTGACTGGCTGAAGATAATCAGGCCAAGTTATGTTACTCTCTAAATAGAATTATTTCATCTAGACTTTACACAAACATATATTTGGCAATTTTATTAAGAAAAAAAAAAACACACACATACACAATTATCTCTTAGCTAATTTTGTGTAATTAAAAGAATTCAGAAAGGTTTGTTCACATACCCAAACTATATACTTAGACACTCAAGTGTGTTACATTGCTCCTGATAGTGTGCAGTTTGTATGTTAGCTTGCATATTCAATTTGTTCTGAAAGAAGCCCCACTGGAACCCCCCCCGCCACACACACACACACACACACACACACACACACATACACACATCACTTAGTCTGTATTTTCTCCTTTATTACTGTCTAATCCATAGCATGTCACCCTCCAACCAAACATTATATAGATGGCAATCATATTTGAAGTTCGAATTAAATCTGTAATTTCTATAAACTTTCTTGTTTTTCTTTCTTCTCTTGTGTTCTGGCTTTTTCACACTTAGGACTGTTTATATGGTACAGCATCAGTTGTACATTTTAATTGATTTACTTTAAACTTACCTATAATGCTTTACGGTAAACTTTGTAAATCTAAAGCAACTTAGGGAGCTTTGTGTTTGTCAAGGGCACTGATGCGTATTAATGCCTGTGAAGACTGGGCACAAGTGGTATGAAGAATCCTTGAAGATCCATTTAGGAATTACTGTGTTCTTCATTGGCATCACATCCATGGTGTAGACCCCTTCTCCCACCAGGAGGAGGCCTTACATACATATTATGTTCCCTTGGGTGAAAAACAAGTAACACAGTTTGACGGGAACTTGCAGTAATTGCCTTCTCCCTTAATGTTTTGTTCTCAGATCAGCAGGAAACAGAACGATCACTGGGGAGGAGGTGCTGTAAGATCGGGGGAAGCGGCATTTATAAAACTGCTACTCTCACAGTAGGTCCCTTTGCTGACAAAGTCTGGACCCAAAGGCTTACTTTTCCTTTCAGAATATGTTATTTATGTATTACTGGCGCCCGGCACAGACTGGAGGTTCCTGTGTGACAGTGTGGTCAGGTCACCACCTTTGTTCATTGATTTCCCTTTGATTGACTGTGGTACATTGTTGCTTAGCCAAGCTTAGATACAGTGACAGGGAATGACAAAGTGATTATGTATAGGAGAGCCACAACAGGCTTCCACTTTACATGGATAGAAGAGAAGATTAGGTCACGGTAATGATCTGGCCCATGGTCAAGTCAGAAGAGGAGCAATCCTTCAAAATGGATCCTGAGGTCTTCCAGTTGCCCTGGGGTAATTTTAACTGCCTAATAAAGAGGCTTACTGTGCCCATGTGAGCAGATGGACTGTGGAGGCTGAAACCTTCATGGCCATGCATGCTGACCCTGAGAACTCACACAGGTGTCTAAGCTGTTGAGTGGTGTGGTCTCCTTCTTATGGGAAGCAGGATGTGGTCTTGCTGTAGACACACAGCCCCTTTTTCAATGGTAGCACATTTCACTGCATGTTGAATTAGTCTCTGGTCCTCACTCCTCATAGCTCTATGGAGGCCACCAGCACCACAACACAGGTTTTACTTGTGTGTATATTTATTTTCCAGCTGGGGTTTGGTCTAAAGCACAAAGGGTTGATGCAATTAAAATAAATCATAACCAAAGGGAAGATAAACTCAATTTATATATACAGGCCAGGACAGCCCTGCGTAAAATAACACTGTTTTAAAATGTAAACAAAACTTCTTTCGATGCATTAGGCTGTTGTGTGGAAAATGTTCTTGATTTTACCCATTGAAATGTTCCCAGCAGAAAATGCAATTTCATTTTGTGTTAGAACAGATTAGACAAACTGGAGTGTGACACAAGAACATAAAAAATAAATAAACTTCAGTCTGGACTTCTGCTGCCAAAGAATTCACCGCAGTCAATTTTTTTTTTCAGTTTTCCAGTTTGAACACTTTGAGATAAGTTATCAAAGTCTTCAAATGATAAAAAAAGTGCTTTCACCGAGAAACTCAACTAAGGCATGATACTTCAGAGAGCAGCATAAAGGTGATTACCTTTTCCATCGATGGTGATGCTGAGAATTCTGGGCAAAACCACCGCTTTCCTTGTAACACCTTGCTGCCTTTCTGAGATCTTATATGGCTGTTTCAGTACTGTATACTTAGTGAAGTCTCCATTATTGACAGAAAAAAAGAATGATCACGAGGGCAGAAGTAAATATCTTTAAGTACCTTAGCAGAGTAACAACTCTTATCTGTCATTTTAATTACTCCTTAATGTATTGGGGTCAGAGTTATTTGGGGCCAGGTCTAAAAGGCACAGAGTATTTTGGCATCTAAAGGGGAATGACAGTAAGCAACAATATGAACTATATTTAATATAATATTTAATTAATACATGGGCTGAACAGTTATGGTAAAAGATGGATGCTTTAAAGAATAGTGATGCCAATGAATTCATGTTTCATTTGCCTTTTTTTAAAATTTTCATTCAGATTTGAATCAGCTGTAAGTCTGTCAGATTTCTCAGCTGGAAAGTTGATGAGTCCTGGAACCCCGATTCAGTTAATTAAAAAAGGACCAATCAGACAATTCTCTCGAGGAATGCCAGTCAGTGATTGGAGTAGCAGCTTCACTCTTTGAGCTGGTACCTGACAGCTCAGTCATTCTGCACCGTGGCAGGTTGCTGTGGGGTCCTTAGTGACTAATCCCCCCTTGATGAATCCAATCCAACCTGGTTGCTTCCAGTGATGCTTCTGATGACAGCAAGAAAGCAATTTCCGCAGTTAATGTGGTCATTCAGTGTTCCTCAAGATGACTTTCTCAAGCAAACAAATTGGACTTATTCACATTCATGCTATTATTTACTCGTCAAAGTATGAATATTATGTAGGTATGTAGAAAAACAGTCCCATTATTGTTAGTATTTTCATAATGAAGACCAGAGATCAAACTGCTTCTGGCTCTTTTAATCTATTTAAAGTTCTTCTGACATCTGTATCTCTCCTCTTTGCGTTTTCATTAGTGGGTGGCCCCTGAGCAGATACTCTCCCAGGATCTTCTCCTGCTTTGTGTGCCTGACGAAGAAGGAGATTATAATCAATCACCCGCACGCCCAGAATTTTAATGAGGTGGGCCAGCATGCTGGAAATCAGCAAAAAGTGACTGGACCATGCCCCACTCACGCTCATCCCTGCTTTTCCCATTTCCAAAAACTGCCAACTTCAGCATTTAGGTTTTCAAGTGGATTTTCATGCCGCAGTCTTCGCTACATACCCCCCCCCCCCACCACTTCTGCACAGGACAGCAGCCTACTGTACATGGCACTGTCAGGAAGTATGGACTTGTGATTACTGCGTTTATCTTGGGTGGCTCTACTTTGACCGCTCCCAGCATTCCATGGCTTTCCTCAGTGCGACGTTTCCTTGCTGCGTTAGACACTCCGAGTCACGGCTGTCTGACTGTGTGAATATAATGCAGAGGGGCTGGTGTCAGAAGTCATGTTTCAACAGTTAATTTGCGTTTTCTCCCCCACTCTCCTACAAATCTTCTGCAGAAATACATTTAAAAGGTTCCCTGTGGCACTAAACACAGATAAGTTAAACTTTACTTAAGGGGGCACTGCTATTAGTAACTCAGTTACTACTAAAGTATAAATCATGAACAAACAGAGTAACTACTTGAGATATAAGATGTATCATGATTCATTAGCGATCAACAAACATGAGGTGAGTATTTCACTTGTGTTATTCATTGCGTGTTACTTCAGTAGTTCATGAAGGTTTACAGAAATGGATATAGTAACCAATGTAGCAACTGCTTGAGATGAAAGATGTCACGATTCATTAATGATGAACGAATATGAGATTAGTATGTAAGACTTAGTTTGAGGTTCATTAATACATAAGTAATAACATAATACTACATTATTTGTGTCACGTCGTGTAAAGTGTAAATTGTTACCCACGCATTTTACAAAAGCAAGTCTTCCGTTGTATATTATGGCGTTTAAGTAAGGTGAATGATAAAACTCCAGGTTCTATTTCTCGTCCAGTGCCTGTCTGGTACAGTCCCTATTATGTTTTGTCAGTGTTTCAGTGTTTTCCTGCTCCTTTCCTCATCTCTCTCCCTCACTCCATGCAATAAAAGAGTAATAAGTTCCAGCAGCTATTGATCCTCCTTAGCCATTTGTTTCACTGTTAGCCTTTTGCTATTGTTTACCATCAGGTTGTACATGTGTCACCAGGGCCTGGAAATGTCAAGGCCGATGAAGCGGGTTGGTAAACAGCAGGAGAGTGAGGACAGCAGAGTGCCACTTTGGACCTTAAATGGACGTGCAATTCCATCTCCTTTGGGAAAACATTTTTGAGATTTATTACTGGAAGCGATTAGACCAAAAAAGAAAACAAAATCAATTTTATCCATCGTTTTTGTTTTGCCTCAGGCTACTTGAAAGGAAGTGGCGTTGCAAAGGTGGTGAAAAGGACTCCAGTGTCAGAAAGAAAGTGCTTTTATACCTACAGTATGAGCAAAGTACCTGAATTTAAATGGGCCATGTAGATATCAGGCTTTATTATTGTGCAAGGCATGAAAATGTACGCTGCATATGCCACTTAGGAGAACCGTATTTGCTAGGCAGATAAAATGTTATTTAAGCATTTTAACTTTCATTTGCAGCTTAGCACACTGCATAATGCTCGCCATTAGTTTTCCTAGCTACCCCCAAGCCTTGGACCTCTAGCCCCCAGCTGAGCATATTCTGCATGCAGCCAAACCTGTCCATCTCTCTCACTCTAGGTTAGTGTGGGTGGTTCTGTCCTGGTAGTCCAAATGACCTGTCTTACCCCTCCTTCATTTCATTTATCACTGCTGCTGGCTTTGAGTTCCAAAAGGTCACGTGACTGGCCCCATGATTTAGGTCCTGATGGCCGTCAGATTCATTAAAAAGGATGCATTGGCATTTTTCATTGGTTTCATTTGACATTCATGTATTCTGTGGCACTATAGAGACAGTTTCCACATCTCCTTTCCCATAATGCTCCACTGCATTATGTTAGTGTCTTCTGTATCAAAAGCTAGTGCACCCAAATGCCATCTAGATAAGGCTGGTTTATTTTACTTGCTTCTTTAAAAATGTTTTTTTTTTTAACAAAAGCACCAGTTTACACTGAATTAATTGTTTGGCCTGAAAGCCTTTGGCAAAAAGTCCAGATCCACCTTTTTACCCAGATCTGTGGACTGTGGACAGATTTCCAAATGGTAAGGAGCCAGAAAGGAGTTTATTTATAGAGCTAATGCAAAGGCACAGGGGGATTTAAATGTCCAAACAGCCAATGAGATACCAGTTAAAACAATAATCCAAGCAGTATTCTGGCAAGGGGGAGCCTTGATTATTGCATGTAGCAGAGAGCTGAGCATGTGAGCGTGTGAGACAGGTCTGGGATTTTTTTTATGACAGGGTTATAATTTCTGGGGATGGTACTAAATGGAGGTTGCAAACACCTTACGTTTGGGCTTGTGTCCACAGGGGTTCTCCACCTCCTCTTGACGGTGTTGATTATGCCAGGTTGCCCCCTCACTGCAGAAAGAGACTGGGCCCTCTGTGAAAGGCACAATCATCGCTAAATAATGTGCTTCACTTGAGGAAGAACCGCGTATCCATGGCTGATTATCAAATCATGGCCTCTTCGTCCTGTCCCCTGTGACCTTGTGTCCCTCATGCACTTACTAAGAGAAAAAACAGAAGCAGAAGTTTTATTACTGAGATAAAGGAGAGGACGTTGCCTGGATTCACTTTGTAGCGTGCAATAAAAACTTCACAGGTGGATTGTTTCTTTTTCCAATTACCACAGAACTCAAACAACACAAATATCACCAGGTATCACCATGGCAGAAAGAGGTATTGATCAGTGTCTGGTTTTCTCATTCTCTCTCCTGCTAATGCAGATGGAGGGCACACATGTGTTTTCTTTACTAGTGTTTTCATCAAACAAAGACACATTGACGCCTTTCTGATATTTCTGTCAGTTGGACAGGTTACGCCCTGAAAGTACAGCCAGTTCCGCGTTGGTGCTGGGTCTAGTTGTCTGGCTGTGTGAAATCTCCGCGCTGCCTTGCGGGTCTCCTTGGACACTCTGGGCCTGCCACTGGCTCTTCTGGATGCTGCCCCTGTTCGCTCAGGGCCAATTCGTGCGAACACATGCTTCTGTTTCACATCTGGAACCAGCCTCCCTGCAATGCATCCTTGCTCATTATTCCACACCAATGCCCGCGTCCCACTTATCAATCCTCTTCCCCCCCCAGTTCAGGCCAATGCATTTAAGGCATTTCCCAGAATCCCACTGGGCCCTCTTTTTCCTCTCAGTTGGCTGATTATTTGTGCCTTTGTTACACCAAGGCACATGATTTTTACATATCAATAGCTGTAAAAGCTTGATCAAGCATGTCCACTCATGCTATGTAATAGGCTCTCAAATTCACTCTCACTGCTCTCACGATAGATATTAGCCATTTTGAACCAGCCGCACTGTTATCGAAAGAGTTTTGAAGTTAATATTGCTCCCTTTTGAAAAACTACTCTTTTGCATCAGGAGATGCGTTTAAACTTTATGATCTTGTCTCACCTCCCTTAACTGTCGATGCCGCTGCAGCGTGTCTAGTAAAATATGTATGAAATGATTTTTGAGTTTGTAAAGAGAAAATTGATCTTGGTCACTGTTAAGATGTCACGTAGATATTATCAATGCTTTGGAGTGCCCGGGAGCCCTTGAAGTGCTTTGAATTGAAGTAGTTATCAAAATAAACTTAATCCTAGCTTGTTAAGTTAGCCTAGTACCCCACCCTTCAAAGCTGGAGTGGGGGGGGGGGGGGTTCTCCAGGTGTTCTTTACAGGCAGTGAAACACACAGCTAGAACATCTGTGGGAGTCTCGGTTGAGATGTTTAAGGTACTTCTACGCTGTCAGGCGAAAGGGTCAGAAGTGGTGGGCCAGTAGAGAAGAGGAAGCCTCTTTTAATTTTCAAAGGACACAAAAAGTA
The DNA here is from genome assembly GCA_019775915.2 of Cyphomyrus plagiostoma. Taxonomy (NCBI): domain Eukaryota; kingdom Metazoa; phylum Chordata; class Actinopteri; order Osteoglossiformes; family Mormyridae; genus Cyphomyrus; species Cyphomyrus plagiostoma. Next base: position 20,819,759 of record JABFEA020000119.1, on the reverse strand, counting down.
CGGGAAAACGAAGAACTCACCTAAAATCAGAGAAACACCACAAACCATCCGAAAACTCAATGCACACTGTCCAGGGGGGTACTGCGGTCATCCCAAATCAAGCCATATTCCATTAAAGCTATAAGGAGTCTATCAATCAAACTTGAGTCAGCTGGCATTCACTGACTGGGGCACTGGAAGGCACATAGGGGTCAGCTGGTATTCACTGACTGGGGCACTGGAAGGCACATAGG
>JABFEA020000119.1:20788178-20803434 GCA_019775915.2 Cyphomyrus plagiostoma | reverse complement strand
CACAGTCATTGTGTCAACAATCACTTAAAACCTATATGGTTCTATCAACAGTCACTTAGAACCTAAAAGGTTCTGTCAGCATTTGACTATCCCTTTTCTGGAATATTCTGAGTGATGCATCTGGCAATATCAGACAGTATTTCCTGTTTTATATGCACCAAATGGTTTGCAAAATATCATGTCACAGAGTCGAGGTGTATAAAAGACATCAAAAACAGACATTGTCTGGTCATCTTGTATGATAAGAATTCCTTTGAACTGGAAGGGTTTTTTTTAGAAAAAGGAAGCTGCTGAAGAAAGCAAAATTCTTCGTTGAACCAGTTTCTCCCCTATGTTTCTGTGCATAATTTGAATGTTCCCTGTGGTTTAATTCAGTGGTTCAGGGATGATGGGATTAAACAGCACCCCTGAGCTCACGTGATATATTTGACAATGCATGTCATTGCACAGGCTCTTCCCCTTTAACTTTGTTCATTTCATTACATCAGAGGTGCGGGAAACTGTTCTCAATCATAAAAGCACAGCATTAGATTTCTATTACGGTGTTTGGCATGCAACCATTCAAGACAGAGGGGTCACACTTGTCACGCTGACTTCAGAGGTACGACCACATCTTAGCCAATCTCCGCGCTCTGAATGACAGGGACAACAGAGCGCCTGACATTCTATTTGTTACTCATCACTGCAGAAATTTAACCTCGAAATGTCTAACGTCAAATGAAAACTTAAGCAGCGGGAATAACAATATAATAAAGAATACAGAGTAGTAGGCTGGAGTTAATGGAACAGAATATAGTTCCTAAAATCTGTAAAAATGGGAACTATTAACGATCCTATATAATTAAACTAATTAGACTTACCTCTACTTCTGTATAAATTTTGATGGCTCTAGTTTTGGGCAGTAGCATTCTAAATGGTTTTATGAGATTGTTAGTTTGGATTTTGCAAAGACAGGTATGCCCTCTTAATTTACCAGGTATCTTTCAGCACATGACAGAGGAAATTGACTCTAAAGCAGTTTGTGATATTACACATTAGACTTGCAAATATAGCTGAGTAAAGCTCTGTTAAGGACATAAAATTGCAGACAGCTTGGAAACAAGGTCAGGTACAAAACCAGCTTACAGACAACGACCCCAGTGTCATTTTGTCATGACAGCTCGGTCAAAGTAATCAGGGTCTTAGAAAATATGTGTTTCGGTTTTATTTCCTCCTGATTTATTTTTTGCAAACAGCATCTGATTCCAGAAAACCCGGCGAACTTGCAGGGAACCAAAAACCAAGTGACGCAGGATTTGATATATACACTGAAGTCAGCACTGCACCAGCGTCTGCCTAGATGAAGTCATCAAGCATCCAAACAAGTGGGATGGACTGAATCAGCCTGAGAGCTTGAGAAGCAGCCTTAGCGGGCGGAATGCAGCTGGGAAAGTGCCATCGACGTGATGTAGCACTCCGCGGGATCGGGCAGCGGGAATGACAGTCTGGCGCTGTGGCCATAAATCGCACAGAAGTGAAACGCCTTTATCTGTGGAGGCAGCCATGGTGAGATCCCTCACACTATGGACAGGCACGAATCCCATTTACGTGAATGAACCATCACTGGCGTTGACTTTTATTTTAAATGATCAGTCAATTCATTCCGACTCCACAAACAGCATTTAATAATTCAGGGGAAGATCTATTAACATTCATTCATACGGCAAAAAGTGATCGAGAAAAGATGAAATCCCGGAAGCTAGCGGGACACCAAAGGCAACATCGTGAATTATTTAGTGGTAACAGGTGGGCGGCATCTGTCCAGTGGTGTTTGCATCTGCTGACAGAAGGGGCCAGATGTAAATCACCGGAACCTAGCCAATTGATGATCTGGGAGGTTTCCTTGAAAGTGGTTTTGATTGGCAAGACTGACATCTACTTACTGGAGGGAGAGGGGAGTTTCCTGTTAACCTGACCAAGTCTCAGTTCACTGTGGTACATTTTAGGAGGTGGTACCCTTGAGTATCTAACCTTCGACATCATGACACATCCTCATCGATCCACCGCAAGACCTTCAATCAGCCACAGACTCCCATCTGAATCACAGGCTGCTTTCATCTGCATTAGCGTTTAAGGTCTGATCGTGAGAATGACTTTCCTGGCCTCTGGGATTCTGCCGTAAAGACCATCCATGTTTCTGCTGATCCCTATTAAGGTTGTTTAATTAAGGGAAGGATAGTGAAATTGAAATTAATTAAATACGTAAAACACAATAAAGCATAACAGAGAAAGTTAAAGGAATCTGAAGGGATCTGTGGACTGTTGATCTCAGAATGTCATTAATATGAATAAAAAAAAAGAAGAAAAAACTCCTGTTTCTAATCGGAATTAGACATCTTCGGTCTTGAAGGCTGCTGTTTGTCTCTTCTGACAGGTTTTAAGCATCTTGCATTTCCACAAACGACTCCAGAGGGATTGGGTGTGGTTGTGCATTCAGGAATGGCGGTCAGGCAGCTGAGCATGTATTGTCTTTATTCATGCCACCTGTTGTGTTACACTGCAAGTGTTCCCTTCCTTCATCATCACTCCTGCAGCTTCCCCAATTCCCAATGCCGTGTCTTATCTTCCTTTAATTCAGCACCTCTGTCTCCTTGCCCTCTCACAGAGCTGAAGAGGTGTCAACGTGTCTGTTTCGCTTCAAAGGTGGCAAAACGTCTGCTTGCTTCTCCATCCCGGTCTCCCCTGTGGTGATGGGCCGGGTCGCTCCGAGTCTCCTACCAACAATACATCTCAGACTTCAAAGCAGGAATGTGGATGTATTTTCCCAGTCTGAGGCAACTCATGAGAGGAGTGGCAGGGAAACATCCACACCTGCAGGGCCGGAAGTCATTTGTCCAAAGAATTAGTTTACAGAGCAGCGCCGCACTGGTGTGGTCTGAATGGGCCGGCTGTTACTTGTGGTTCGAGGCAGAGCTCAGACTTTGAAGCAAGACATCAGGCATCTCGTAGACAAGGAGCTTCTGCCTGTGGTGGGATGTTTAGGTACAACTTTTAATTTTCTCTACTCTAGCTGCAGATTTGGAGGATCCCCAAAATAGTAATGTCTGTGGGCCGTTGAACAAGTCCCTGAACTCTCAGCTCCTCGTTGGCTGATCCTTCCTTCCTTCCTTCCTTCCTACCTTCCTTCCTACCTTCCTTCCTTCCTTCCAGTGCAGCACCACACTCGGCATCAGCTCCATTATCTTCAGGCCCCTTCATCCATGTCATGGCAGCCGAGTTCTCAATCAACACTGCCTCGTTTGGGAGCCCTGTGCTGATGGTAGGCCTCTGCCAGGCCTGCGCTGATGGGAGGCCTCCGCCAGGCCTGCGCTGATGAGAGGCCTCCGCCAGGCCTGCGCTCCTGAGGATTCCTCCCAGAGGGCTCCCAGCTGTGCCTCACTGGCCCAGCAGCCCACAGGCAGTCCAGTGGCTCTATGGATGGCAGAGAGCCATATGCAGGGTCTTCAACTGCCGCAATCATTCCACTGAATCTTGAGAACAGCGATTCTTGTCAAACCTCCTATCAGCACATATTACATCCTGAATTTCCTTGGAACATGGCAAGATAGAGATAGACTAGGTGCATATCTCTCTGCTGTTGAATGTATTTTACACTGGGGAATGAAGAAGTACCACAGTTTCAGGCTACCTTATGTCGTCAGTCCTATTCGCAGTATTTCTCATAAAAAAGGAACTGAATGATCCTGGAAGTGGTGTGACAAACCCATAAACCATCCTTGTTTGGAGAAATTTCCACTTTGTGGCACAGTGTCTGGCTCTGTGTTACTGGTTCAAATGTCATAGCTGATGAAGGAATTTTATCGGTGCTGTTAACCCCAGTGGTTCCAGGGACAGTTTGAACCTCACTTGCATGTTGCGTTGGACAAAAGCATCTCCTAAGTAAATGCGTTGTAATTATTGTAAGCATTATGTTAAACAGAGATTGCAGATGTGCAGCTGTCCTGCAACCTGAGCCATTTGGTGGATGAATCACCTTAATGTGATGCGGGGGAGTTGGCATCAGGATTCAGCTAAGAACCACCGTGCATCCAAAATATTACCATGGCTTAGAAGTAACATTTCAGGAACGGCAAAGCACATGAGCACCCATGAGCAACCCAAAAGTTCCCAGGGTGGAATTGATCTCAGTATCCCACAATCCTCTTTGTTTCATGCTTGAGGATAAACACTGGTGTCTCCATGTCCATTTCTGCATAGGTGTGTGTGTGCTCTGATTACCTCTCAAAGAACAGATATAAACTTAGTAACTATGGGGTGACCTGTAAATATCACTGACTCCACCATGACTGGGGTATGAGGTCACATGGTGTCTCAGAGCCCCATTAGCAAACTGACATAACCATATAAGTGTGAATCAATATCACAGGCATGGCACATGATAAAATGCTCTGCCACCGTCAAGCCGCTTTTTCTCTTCTGAACCTCGCCGGGCCTCTTTGGTTTCCCACGCCGCCACACTGTTTCCTCTCACGCTTTTTAAACTCAGTATCAGTATTAAGTCTTTATTGGCCAGGCCCTGCCCCTGGAGAAAAAGGGCTCTCAGGTCACTTTATGAGTGCGGCCAACACGTCACTTTCATTAAACATTTCACTTTGTGGAGAAACATCTCCCCAGGGAGATGGCGTCATATTACTCTGCTGCTAAGTGAAGTGCCATGTTTCCATTTATCTATGTATCCACTGCTTCCGTCAGAAACAGGAGCGCTCACACAGGCCCTAAAGCAGTGATGACTAATTATTATTAAGAGGAACGAATGCATACCTATCCGGAGTGAGGAGTTACACCAGGGACACTGGTACTGATACCATGTGGGACGGTCATTCAGAGGGGAATCAGGGGCTAAATTCATTGAAACAGGTGGAGAACATACTTTATGATGTAGAAATGTATTCTGTATTTGTGTGTTAGCGTTTTAATCATTCCACACCTCATAGCTCTCAATAAGATGAATATAAATGAGACAGGTGAATTTATTTATAGATTTCAGAATATTCCAAATTGCAAAGTGCAAAACAAAGTAGTATAGAACTGATCAATAGATTCTCACTGCATGAAATGAAACAGTATATATATATATATATATATAGAAACCATTATAATTTTAACTGGTCATTTGACTCACTTTGCCTTCTATCTGTGATTATCTCAGCCAACCCAATTTCAGGCAGCCTTCTGACTTCCCGCTTGAAACAGGAGACTGAGGCTTTGTGTTCTCTCTCTCTCAGGTGCCAAGACACCCTCCGAAAACTGTGGCGGCTGCTGCTAATAACCATTGTACTGGGTTAGGGGCTAAGTGAGCTGAAGAAAGAATGCTGCATCATTCAACACAGGCATGAGAATCCAGAGGAACCTAGAGGAGCATTCCACAACAGCTTTTTGGGAGATGTTTTAGGGAGCTTGAGCTTTTTTTGACATCTCATTGATTTTTTTTTCCAACTGTATGTTGTTTCGGAGTGTTGCAGATATTCCGTGTAGGGCTTATCTCAGACTCTGAATTGAACTTAAAAAATTAATGGAAATGAGTATATTTTTATTCTTTTTTCCTCAAAGTGCAATATATTCTCATAGTAAAACATAGTCTCATAATAGAGCATAGCAAAATCTCAAAGTAGGTCAAATGGCCAATGATATAGAGTTACCAGGTCACAAGCGCGTAAAAATGAGGCCACTGTATACATTTTTAAATGCCGTGACCCTTACTTTATATTAGAAGATTAACAATTATGTGTTTCTCACCATGGGTGATTTTTAGTAATGAATGTAAAAATAATCGCTCTGGTTCTGGCTGTCCTTGAGCATGTCAGTGAAAGTACATTTTCAAACATCACCGGCAGCAGTGCATGACATCACAGAGGGGAGGGCAGACAACAGCCAGGAGTGAGACACATGACCAGGGGCGGGGGGGGATGCCTCCAGAAGTCTACGCAAAACTGGATTAGCTTGTTTTTGTTGATTGCTCCGAGGCTGTGGGAAAACTGCTCTTTCCTGACACCGCTCCAGATTTATCTGGTTCACACGTCTTGCAGCAAAGCAGGAATCAGGCACTGAAACAAAGGGTAGGTTTGTATGTGCGGATTGTAGGCAATATACTGTAGTTATGTCCCTTTCCTGAACCTCAGCACGCCTGAAAAGGCAGGCAGACAGCAACGGGTGGTTTTTCTGAGTGCCAGCAAGCCCGTCTTCACAGGCAGAAAGGCTATCCGTGACGTTATTGAACAATGTTGCATAATAACCAGCGACACATTCAGGCGAGAGAAAACTAATACGCTGCCATCCAAAGCAGGTGAGGATGATGTTAGCAGTGTCAGGCTTATAGGGCTGTGGGGTCAGATCTCTGCTTACACTTACGAATTCATCCCGCACAGCGGTCCGGTTCGGGGCCCGGCACCTTGCTCAGCTCTGAACGAAAAATAAGCAGGAGTGACAGAAGCAATCGGATGTAAACATATGGGCTCAAATTGCAGCTGAGACGATTCTATTCAGAAGATCACACTAGACAGAAGTAGATTTAGTGGGGAAATGTGTCTTCAGCAGATCACAGAAGCAGTTATGCTAAAGGCAGGCACATGCCCTGGAATGAAAGGCAACACAGCAGGCATTTATGTATTAATCCGTCCATCCCTTGATTTTCCATAACCTCTTATCTGGTACTAGGTTTATTTAGCCAGGAGTCTATCCCAGGATGCACTGGGGACACCCTACATGGCATACCTATTATCTCTATACCACCAAGGAAAATAAAAAAAAGTAATCGGATGTTACGTAATGACATCCCACGCTTGATCTGAACCTGAGATACTTAGTCCATCTGTAACAGGGAGCCGGTGATGACCAATCAGAAGACAGATAACATGCATATATTGCGCGAGGTCGAAAAGTGAATGGGCAGCTTCTCAGTTGTGGAGGCTTCATGGAAGAGGAAGGTGATTTACAGCAGTGCATGTAGGAAGGGAGTGGTGTATCTGTATGGAGAAGTTCATAAGGAGCGCACTATAGGAATATATGGAAATAGAGATGAAAAATATTATGGAAAAAAGGGCATGCAATCATGATAGCGTTATGGCATTCCACCCACAGTGATTACTGCTTCTTTGGGTATAGAATAATAGAAAAGGTGTGGTTAGAACATCGATTCTAAGAACACTCCTGTTAGGAACTCAGAACGGGTTAGACACATCTCCATACAGCCCAAGAAGTAATTTATCCCTTTGTATTGGGCAAAAACATCTGATGGTTAACAATCAGAGAGTGAAAAGTCAAGGAAAATCAGCACAGGTGAGAATTGATGGGACAGGAAAATTTGTGATTGTCCTCATAGGTAGTTTAGGTTTGGTCAGAATTGAAGGTAAAATCAAGGAGGTACCATAACAGTGAAAAGTTTGGATACGCAAACCCATAGAAAAGTTTATCTGTACTATTCACTACATTTTATAATATTTACAGGCATAAAAATAATAAAAAAACATGCATAGAATTATGAACTGACCAAAGAAAGTGCTAAACAAAAAATTGTTTGTTGGGGGGTCGCTCTGTAGGTTAGGACTCAGAAGGTTGCCAGTTCAAATCCCTGGATCAGCAGAGTGATGTCATCATTGGCCTCTTAAAAAAGGCCCTTAATCCCACACGCTCCAGGGATTGGCTGGCCCAACCTTCTCCTCTATGCCATTTTCATGAGGTGGTCTTCTGGGATACTTTTCCAGCTGTTATTTAGGAGGTCCCTGTAAGGATCTGTCCCTGCTTTGTCCTGTTCTGTCTTGTTTTCCCCATTTGGCCAACAGGTGTCGCTGTCCATCTTGTTCCCTCCTCAATGTTGTAGTCCTGTTGTTCTTATTGTGTTCTGCTGCATGGGTCACTATGGCTGAATGGGATGAGAAAACTGAGCCTTTCCTATAGTTATGGGTTTGAGGCTGGCAGGCGACCCACTTCAACTCTATTGAATACTTTATGTTTTTCCCCCCTCTGTTATTATTTTATAATATAGGTCTTTGTCTTGTATCTGTTCTGGTCATTCCTGCCTGTGTCTGTCTGATTTTGTGGTATTCCTAGTGCTAATCTCATAATTTCCTGTTAATTATCCTCACCTGTTCCTTGTTGCCCTAATCGCTAGTGTTTGTGTAATTAGTAATGGCTGACACCTGGCCCTCATCATCTCCTTGTCTGCTGTGTATTCAAGTCCCTGCCCTTCCACTTGTTTCGTAATCAGTCCTTGTGTTTGCCACTGGTTAGTGCCCTGTTTGTTCTGTATTGTTTTCTGTATTGTTGGTTGCCCCTTCTCTAGTTGCTTGGGCTCACTTCCTCAACAGTCTGATTGGTTATCTCTCTGGACCAATCATTTTTCCTTCTGCCCTCAGAACATTTTTGTGTACATGAACTCCCATCAGCTTGTTCCAGTGTGGTTTTCTGATTGTCTTCCTCTTATTTGTATTAGTTTTACCTTCTTACTTTTCTTTGACCCCTCATGGTCCCATTATTGTGTCAGGCTGTCAATGTAAATAAGAAATTGTTGTTAGTGAATTGCCTGGAAAAATAAAGGTTAAATTTCAAAAAATGAAATTGCTTTTCTCTTTTGTTCCCATTGTGTTCAGTTTTGTTAAATAAAACCCCTATCCTTGGAGCCTTACTGTGGATCGTCCATCCTTCTCCATGCCCATCCGTAACATATATATTGAGCACTCACTGGTCGCTTTTCCTTCACACGCTGGTTAAACTCCTCCAAAACCATTACTGATGTGTTTAGGTCAGATGGCCAGGTCATGTGATGCGACATGGTCAGGTGGCCAGGTCATGTGATGTGACACTTTATCAGTCTCCTTTGTCGGTGGCTTCAATTGTACAAACTATTGCCTGGTACCATATATTATGCACCATTCTACTATTTTGGTGGAAGAAGGTGATTGAAAACTGGGAAGTGAAAGTGATGGTGTTAAGATTCTGGCCATTTCCTGTAAACACACTGGATGTGAGTGTTTCTGAATGTGAATGTAAAGCAGCTGGTCCCTGGGAACTGTTAATTGGGAGAAAGTTATTAATGGTACGACGCCCAGAGCAGCTCCCTGGAGCATCATAGAAGGTTTGGGGTCAGGCAACCAGGTAGGTGGCTGGAGATTAAGCAGGAAGCAAGAGATGCTTGGCTTTGAGAAAAAAAGAAAGAAAGATCTGTAAGAGGAACTGATGCTGGCCATCTTCCCAAAGCAGCTGACAGTCATCTGCAGTAAGAGAGCAAGGAGGAGGGAGAGGATTACAAAAAAAGGATGTTGGAGAAAACAGTTTACTGAGATTAGTAAGTTGGCATGTTCAGTAAGAGAAAAAGAACACATTGTATATTTTGTTACGTAACCTACAGAACTATACTTTGATTCACTCTATGTCTACAGGAGGCAGAGCTTTGCCAGGGCTGAACAGGACACTTATGTCTATATAACAATTTATCACGAGTCCTGTGCTAACAAGGGCCTAAGATAATGAAAGGCAGATGACCCCAATTAGGCTGTCAGGCTCATTAGAGTTGAAATATGGCTGCCGGCTTCGGGAAGCTGAGTGTCTGAGGTGTATTCAGTTGTTCTGTTATGCTTTCTGAGGTGGCGTGGTGGTTTGGGGGGGGCACTGCTGTCTCACACTTCCCAGGTTTAAATTCAGCCTCCACTCTGTGTGCCAGATACCAAACTGGGGTTTAGGAAGATCCTTTTATGCACCTCACACAATAGAAGATCCATGGATGGAAGCCTGTGGAGCTCACTCCTATCCTACCGTAAATATGTTTAATAGATCGTGCCGCTGTTCAATTTCACGTACAGCCACCATGGATGAGAAATGTAGGGATTGTGGGGCAGATTTGAACCCAATCTCTCAGTAGGCCACTGGAAGTAGATCAAACCATAGGGCAATTAGTCTGCGGGGCAGCAAAACAGACCTGTGAGATCTGGGGACCTTACTTTGGCTGACAGACCTGAACAGATTTTATTGTATTATCCCCATCCTGTTGCTGTTATCTACTCTGTAAGAGAAGAAACTAATTGCACCTGTACCAGCAAAAAGAGTGTCTGCCTCAGGGCTTTGAAAACAAAGAGATTAGGGAACTTAAGCCACATCATAAGCCACAGCAAAACAATCCATTGAGCTTTCAGTTTTTTTTCCCCGCACTGTCATGGCAACTGCAGTGTCAGAGCAGGTGAACGAATATGACTAGTTTGGGGTTAGCTGGGATCTGGGGGTGAAGCTGTTGAAATGTCACCAGCAGGTCGGTGCCACTGAGCACCCGGATGATGACTGTCCCTGTTCTGTGCTAAGAAAGCAGCTCCCGCAAGTTCAGTTTGTCAACAAACATCTGATTATTGTCAGAGACTTAATGTCCTGACCTTTGCTTCCGTATGTCTGCACCTTATGTCTCTGCTGAATTTTTATATCGTTACTAGCATAAATTAGAGTTTAAGGGCAAAAAAGGAGCAGTTAAACAACTCATAAGTTGGAAACATTACTGGTTTCTTTTGGTATCCTGTATCCTATTACCTTGCAGTTGTAAATGTATATGTCTATTCTGTGCTGGATGAATCTTGCTGTATCTGTGAGGAATGTGAGAATGGTGGCATTGCTGCATGCTGCGTCTCCTGGATGCTGGTAAACCCAGCAGTCCTGTGAGTAGGAAGATCTTGATCCAGTAGAGTGGAAATAACTTTTTGGCCTTTTTGGCCGTTGAGTGCAATATGGGACTTCCGGAAGATCTCCTCCACTGATCAGGTTCGGAAAAGCAATGCTGGTCAACCCATTAGATGACATAGACAGCTGTCTAAGCACCATCTTCTGTGGGGCGACCAACACAGCAACCCTCCACTCCAGCATGAAGATCGCAGTGCATGTCCGGCTTCACATGGGTTTGACAGGCATTGCTAAAAAGGGCAGCCTTCTGTTTGATGCCCCCTCTTGAATGAATAGAAGGTGACATCCTTCCTTGTCACAAGAGAGGACATGCCAACTGCTACATCTCTGCTCCTGGCCCTTGTCAGTAGATGTTTAATCCCTGTTGAAAACTGTTAAATTGGCTTTAAAAGTGTTACGGAACAGTGTCAGTTCATAATTGGAAACCCCTCCCTCACATGTTGCGTCAAGGCGACAACTTTTCCTGAGTGACTGTTTGCTCCTTTGTATTGGTAAATGACAGGCAGTTTGTCATTGCATGCTGACCTGCTTATGTTCCTACATTTTCCTTCGGTTTAAGTTTAGAAACTGTGATGATTTCATTATTTTCACCCAAATTGTTTATGCGATTATCATGTTTTCCTCACACTCATTTTTTTTTCCTGTGTTCTGCTGTTCAATACATGCAAACAAAGTTTTAAATATAGTAATTTTTTGTTACACAGATGTCTTTAGTTTGGTCTGGGCCTTTTGAATGACAGGCAGTTTCCAGACAGCACATGGCTTGTCACTAGTAGTCAGACATAATGTGGGAGCTAGTTTTTGGCCACGGTTCCCAGTTACATGGCGAGTGGGAGTCTCTGATGGGTGCTTGTGCTGTAGCCTGGGACTTTAATGTATGCCGGAGTCACCAGCTCCATCTGCCAAGGCGCTCTCTGAGTGTTAGACGTGACTTAGTGGCGCTCCCAGCAATATGTCTGCCCAAGGGAATTCCTTCGTGGCCTGATTCTGAAGCTCTCCCACTGCTGTTTGTGCTGGGGCTGCCTTAGACACTGGGCTTTAACCACAGTCGTTCTGATGTTGATGTTTCCAGCCTTTTCAACACAGCATCGCTTTAACAGAGAGTTCAACCCACCAAGTTCAAGGAAACAACATGTGTTTAGTGTTGTTGATGCTTCTTATATAAATAATGTTGTTGCTGTTATTGTTCTTGTTGTACCTTCTTGGTAAGCAAGTAATAGTACAATATATGGGCCGATGAACTTATTATTCCAGGTGATTTTCTCCAGTAAAATATCTAATATATCAATGTGTCTCACCTCTGATTTATGGGGTAAGCCTGTCTGTTCTTACCAAACTATAAAAGACCAAAAAGGGGGGTGTAAGACTGGGTCTGGGGCAGAGCGACTGAGGGAACCACGTGACATAGGGGTGGAGGGAAGCAGTTTGGACCTTTTTTGGATACTGGGGCGGTAATGAATGAAACAGAATGGCGGGGAGGGAGAGACAGAAGCAGAGGGGAGGGGTGAGACTGGGGTGTGGGTGTGGCACTCTGGCTGGGCGTTCTCGGGGTGGAGGGGAATTAATTGGTGCACAGGAGACTTAGATACCAGGCCTTTTCACCTGATCTCAGGTTGCCCTGACCGCTTCTGAGCAGCTCCAAAACACCGGATTACACATTTGCCCCCAGTACTAACCTCATCCCCTAACAGGGACCCACTCTGGCTGGCTGTCATCGAAGGGATTCGCTTGGCATTACTGGGAGATCGTAGCGTCAGTATGTTGCACTCAGGCTTGGATGTCTTACTAAAATCTCTTCTGGGTGATACTTGGCTATAGAAATTAAGATGTAAGATTCTAAGCACTGATTATATTGCTCAACATGTCCAGGGTGCAGCACAGCCTCGATCCAGCCTCCCAACATCACCATGACCAGGACAAGCATTTAAAAGGCAGATGAATGAATGAATGGATGGATAATATAGTGTTGTTCCTAGTTGCCCTCATCTGTATGCTTATTTTATATTATCTACCTCAGTTGTATGTTCTTTGCACAAAAGCATCTGCCAAATAAATTAATATAAAGTAAATTAATTTAAAAGAAAAACCCTAGGATCCATCTTACAAGTCATTTATTTACACTGTATGGCTCCAGTGTCTTGTCTGCCTTCCTAAGTGCCTTAATGAAACATCACCACCAATTATGAATTCTGTCACTCTCCAGAATTACTATTCGGGTGTCAGAAGCCCAGGAGGAATCCGGGAAGGACCTTCCTGGCCCAGCAGTTGTGAGCTGTTTACTCTTGTGCTGGACGAGTTGGCACATTGGTCACAGTCAATATACAATGGGTTTAGAAGCTATTTGTGATTTGTTCTGACAGAAAATTTTCAGTTAAGTTAGTTAGTAATTAACAAAGTAATTATCTAGACGGCAAATGACTTCACCTGATGTTTGAGCTAGGTGCTGTCTGAAACATATTCTGCCAAAGCCTTCTGGTACCAGTCCATGCAGAACTGGGCCTGATGTGTGCACCTCACTCAGTGCTGGTACTGGCTGTGTTCACTGGAATGATCCAGGCTCAGCCAAACAGCAGAGTCAGACATGCAGTTCAGTAACCACCCGGCCCCCGCTCATCCAAAAAATTATTAATAGCAATTAAGTACCATAAACAGCCCCCCCCCCCCCCCCGTCAGAAGTCCAGAATTCAGTTCAGTTTCAATGTCAGTTCCTGCAATTCTTTTACAAATAACGGTGCGTCTCACTATATCTGCATGTCCACCTGCCAGAGATATAGTTGAATGTTTACAGCAAGGCCATTTGTGGAGTTCAGGCCCCCTGCCACCTCTGGTAATTGGTGAGCAGCTTTGTCCAAAAGAACGCTTTGTTCCTGTGGAAGGAGTCCGCTTGGCGAGAGAAGCCGCTGTCAGACTGTACAGCCCGGGTGATTCTGCTGGCACTGGGACCAACGCAGCGTGGTGCCGTTCGACACCCCCATGCCTGAAGACATGGAAATCATTATTATTATTGTTGTTATAATTATTGATGTTGTTGCTGTTAATATAACAATAGCACATAAACATACTTGAAACCAATGACGAGAGGCAGAGAGAACAGGTACATTTGTATCTGGTTGCCATGGACACGGAGGAAAACTGAAAAGCATGATAAACAGTTACAGTATAGCACAGTGTCCTAAGGCTGCAGAGCTGCACACATTATATGGATAAAGACGATGAAATATGCAAGTGGCTTTTTCCGAGTGAAAGGCAGTGAAAAAACAACAGGCAAAGATTAATGCTCTTAGCCATTTAGCAGCAACACCAAGGATTCCAGATCTGTTCCTCGAACATGAGTCCAGCGAGGAAACACATTAAGTCGCAGTCAATGTACCTCAATCCGAGGTATTTGACATCAGAACTGCTCATGTGGTGTACCTGAACCTGCTCATGTGGTGTACCTGAACCTGCTCATGTGGTGTACCTGACCTGCTCATGTGGTGTACCTGACCTGCTGTTCATGGTGCCCTCATCACTGATCAGCCAACAGGCATAGTGGGCACCTAACTTTTAACACACGACTGCTAATGGTCAGTAGTGAGCCATTACAATGACCATTACACAGTTACGGCACCCCATATGACCATTACAGTTACTGCAGACTGTCATGACTGGTGCGGCGAATGTTACCGCAGCCAATTGATACCATTACAAATGACACAGTGAACATTGTTACAGCAGGTGATCAAGAGCACCAGCATTTTCATGAATCTTCCTGCTTTCGTGAATTAACTGCATACAACCAGTCTTCAAAGCACAAAGAAATCATATCGAAATGCAAATATGGCTTCACATCCACCTAAAATAGACTTACAGAATGTAAGATTATGCTTCTAATCTCTCTGTATCATAAACAGGGCCTTTGAAATGTAATGAAGTCATTTAACACACCAAAGTGCCTTACTCTGCATTTTATTCAAATGTGCTGCTACGCTCATATCCATCATTTAGGCAAAAGCACTTATCGTATTGTATGTTCACGGTCTATTACTTAAGAGTATTATTCCTGCTATATGCTTCATAATCCCATATTGCTATATAGTTCATGAAAAAGTCTTACAGTCATTTTTCTGTGAGTACTGAGAATCCTGCTTAGTAAATGACTGGATGGAGTCAATGTCCATAAATGAACAAATGCCTCGGCACAGAGGTTCTGGTTTATGTTGTATGTGTCTGCATGCAGGGTGGCCCCTGTGCTGCTGGGGATGGGCCCCTAACCAGGATAGAGCCTCGAAGATGGATGATATATTTCCCCTTCAGACTGTACATGAATCCAGTGACATTCCTGGGCCTTCCAGATTCATCACAGGATACCAGGTCAAAGAATCTTTGTGCCAAACGATTTAATAAACAGTATTCTCTCAACTCACTGAAAAATCACTTTCTATATATTATATAGCAATATATTCTGAATTCCCCATGGAGGATAAAGTATCCTCATCATCATCACATGAGAAAACTGTGAGACTTGACACTAAGGAACCATGCAAGCTACACACACACACACACACACACACACACACACACA
>JABFEA020000119.1:20742768-20757958 GCA_019775915.2 Cyphomyrus plagiostoma | reverse complement strand
TCTGGTGAGTAAAACCTTTGGCCTTCTCTCTCCCCCAGGGGAGAAAACTATAACATTTAATTAGAGCTCATTTGGAAAAGATGGATGTAAGGAGCCTCTCTCAGCATGGTCCCTCCCTGTTTACATCTCGGGGAAGGTCACAGACAATTTGTGAGGAGATGACCTCACAGCACGGACATAAATACCTGCCTCATGAATATTGACACAAGAACCCCCCCCTCCCCCAACCCCTCATCCATTTCTCAAGCAATTATATCCCATGAGGAATTAGCATAACCCCACCCCCTATCCTTTGGGAAGAAGATGTATTGGTGACTGGAATGGCTGGTAAGAAAGGCAGGGTTTTAAATCAATAGACCCTACTGGCTTTTGAGCTGTGCCATCCAACGCAAAGGGGCTTTGGATTCATTTGCAAGTTTTACCTGCATGGCACCTCTCCCACCCTTAACAATGCACTCTTCAGGAGATCCCAATCACTATGAACACTTGAAGGACACACAAGCTTGCACCAATATAAAAACTCATGTCAACGTTCAGTAATGCACCCAAACAGGATGACTGACACTGGGCAAACTGTACACTGCCCACAACATTTGACCCCCCTACCCAGCATGCACTGCAAACCTGCCACGATAGCCATCCAATGAGCAGACAGCAGAGTCGCCACAGGAGCAGCAAACACAGAAGCAACTTCACACGCAATTAGTCTTGCTACCCAAGGAAGCAGGAGAAGTGGGGAAGCAGGCCTCTTTCTCTTGCTTAATTGTGTGTCAAAAACAGCTTGTAAGTTTGAACCTTGGACATCCAACTAAGCACAAAGAGAGGGATTTCTGCCTACTCTGCCAACACAAGGACTGGTGTTAGGAAGCAGAATCCACCCATGAGAAGAAACCTCCACCAAGAACTGAGGCTGATATTGGCTGTTTGATTGCTTAGGGGGCTTCCTGTGGTCCAGAGAAGCCAAGGACTCTGTAATACCACTTGCTGAAAAATCTTGAGGGAAGGGGCATCAGGCAGAGTGGTGACAGAAATGTGCCTTTGGTCTAAAAACATCCTGCTGTATCCCAGGAGAAGTGTATTTATTAGAGTTTTCACCGACAGGCTTAACCTGGTTTGCACAACTTACGTGAGTAAAGACTCACTCCAGCTGCGAGTGTTTCCGCAAGAAAAGCCGGTAAGTGTGATGCGGGGTGTGATCTACGCTCATCGCCGTAGGATCCCATGGCGAATCAGAAGATGGCATAGTACGGGAGCAGCGGAGCCGAAGATCTCAAAGTCACAGCCACACCATCTCCACTGTCACACGGCTCCGTGTGACACAGGCCGCTTGTCCCTGTCGGATGGCAGTGATCAGGGAGCAATCAGGCGGCGGCTCGAAAGCGGATTTGTGAGCGCGTGCAGAGAGCGCACTTCCAAGCATGTCAGAGTGCCCAGCATGCTCTTCCAATTCGCATGACTGACTTCTTATCAAAGACAAGGCATGCAAATTCTGTAGCTGTGAAGTTTTCTTCATTTGCACTTGACTTTCTGCACGTGTATGACGCTGCAAGTGAATGACGCTCGACTGCAAGTGTATGACGCTGCACGTGTATGACGCTCGACTGCACGTGTATGACGCTCGACTGCACGTGTATGATGCTGCACGTGTATGACGCTGCAAGTGAATGACGCTCGACTGCAAGTGTATGACGCTGCACATGTATGACGCTGCACGTGTATGACGCTGCACGTGTATGACGCTCGACTGCACGTGTATGACGCTGCAAGAGAATGACGCTCAACTGCAAGTGTATGACGCTGCACGTGTATGACGCTCGACTGCACATGTATGACGCTCGACTGCAAGTGTATGACGCTGCACGTGTATGACGCTCGACTGCACACGTATGACGCTGCACGTGTATGACGCTCGGCTGCACGTGTATGACGCTCGACTGCAAGTGTATGACGCTGCACGTGTATGACGCTGCACGTGTATGACGCTCGACTGCAAGTGTATGACGCTGCACGTGTATGACGCTCGACTGCACATGTATGACGCTCGACTGCAAGTGTATGACACTGCACGTGTATGACGCTGCACGTGTATGACGCTTGACTGCACATGTATGACGCTGCACGTGTATGACGCTCGACTGCATGTGTATGACGCTGTCACGATGGTAGTGGTGTTGCCTCTGGAGGAATATTCTTCTGACCACCATCAGAACTCAAACCCAAGGTAGGGGGACAAGGCCCAATTGGGTTTTGCTAAACTAACAACTTAATAACCACTCTTCAAGTTCCTGCAGCAGTAGGATGCTCTGCAGTTAAGCTACTGGACGTGAGAGCTGCCAGCCCACTGGGAGCACTGGTCCTGCACCTGCAGTGCCTCCGTCAGCAGAATGGATGCGTGTTATTCAACAGTCCGGGGTTCCCACCGTAACTGCTGCTTCAAAGGCAATTTACAAGTAATATAAAAGAGATTAATTACTTAGTATCTCCATGTTGGCAGGAACCTGAATCCTGTTCTGTCACTCAAGGGGGAGTTTACTTTAAAATAACAGACAGGGGACCGACTGTTATTAGCACACTGCCATATAGCTGTTGTAGCGTATACTATTCAGCACTGCAACCCAGGCACAACCTCTGATCTCTATGCCACTGGCTCGTAGATGTTCCAAGGCCTTTTATTGTGGTCTCTCTGGAGGACGGTAAGTGAGAGGTCTTGCAAAGGAGCGACACGGTGGCCTGTGGGGAGGTAAGCAGCTCCGGAAATTGCCCGGGGTCGACATGTTACGCGGGCGATAAAAGCGGTCATGTCAGAAGCGATCTTTTCCAGCTGCGTGAAGTTTATGGTTCCATTCTCTTCAGCCAAACCAGTCTGCGTTTTGGAACTTTTACATTTGACCCGATGGTTGGGAGTTTCCATTAGGGCCTGGAGTGGTGGGGGGGGGGAGTTCCTGGGAAAGCAGCAGATCGAAACTGATTTATTAGCATAGAGGCGAAAAGCTGCTAACCCAGGCCAGATCCATTATTCATCGCTATTCTTTGTGCTGCTTCTTCCCTCCCATTGTGTGATGTTTGTAAGCTGCAGCATCCCACTGCTCAACACACACACACACACACACACACACACACGCATCCACATGCACACATACATACATCACCTCTGTACTGAAGGAGTCATTCTCTGATGGGTCTGCTCTGTGAGGGGGCGGCTTGGGGTCACCTCCACATGGTCACCTTTTCACATTAGCAGGCTGATTGGTTATTACATGCTTTAACCAGCAGGTATATTGGAATACAAATAAGTACAGAAACGCACCATAAAATAAAGCTGTAAGACTGGCAGGCTATAAATTGCAGTCATAAATGATAAAATAGAAATATTATATTACGAGGTGCACATTCATCTCACTTTAAATTTGAATTATAATTTCAGTTGTTGCTGTGAGAGCAACTTGGCTGCAGAACATTGCTGATTTCTCCAGACAGTGTGGAGCAGGGAGTTACAACACCGCCAAAGGATCTGACGGACATGGAAACTGGGGTCCTGTGAACGGTCTTGCCTTCGCTTTAGCTGCCAGAGAATTGAACACACAACCCTCTGTTCATGAATCTGCTTGTCCCCCCCCCCCCAGGCTCAACTAAAGCCCAAACAGAAATAGAATGTGCAGCAGATTAATGGGCGATGCTCGTGCACATGAAGGGTCACACCTGACCATGATCAACAGTGATAAATTTAGTGATGATTTTATGTTGGCCGTGCTTTTCTTATTTTCGTATTATAACTGTACATGAAACTGCTGGCCAACTGGCCAGAACTATATCCAACAGCGCAAGATGGGAATGTTCTTCTTTTACCCAATGCCTATCGACACCTATTATCAAAAACAGTGGAGAAGTACATGTAAGTTTGTTTTAAAAAAGAATACATGTTTTTACTCTTGGCCACGTTTCTGTGGTGTTAAATCATCTCAGCTCATGCAGGACTGCTCCTCAACAGACACATCCACCAGGTGGCAGGTCCTGGTGTGTGACGTCCTGTGGGGTGAGGTTCTGCTACAATTCAGGATAGTAGGTTTTGTCAATCGACAAAGGCGGCATTGCTCAAAATAATAACACGAGACGGGAATGAGGCCCCCTAAAGAAAAGCACTAAAAGAACAACGCTGACCCTTGTACTCTCCTGAAATCCATCCATACAAAACTATTAGGACCCTAATGAGAAAAGGATCCTAATGAGGCCCAGAAAAGCCATTTATATTAAATGAATTCTGTGCCATTGGCACTATCCTTAAATAGTACACTAGGCTGAGATTGGAGTTCTCTGTATTTCTCGCAGAAAACAATGTTCTTGCAGGTTCCAGACTCTACCCTCCTCCATCTCAGAGTGGCGACGATCATTGAGGCAGGTTCTGTTTCTCTTCTGTTTTCTTTTGGCCGGTTGGTCGTGCATCCGGCGCACTTGTCCGCGAAAGACTGCCAGTGCACCTCTTTCCAGCAAATGCGCACTGGTGTCCTGGGGTGCAGGGTAACAGCTACGTATAATGACTGCAATAATAATGTTACTTCGCCAGCCGACACTGCTCTTTTCCCCCACCCTGACTGCATCACCCACTTTGAATTCATCCTGTACCCCAGGGCTCCTCAAATCTGGCCCTCGATTACACATCCAGGCCATGTTTCCAGCTCTCCCAAGTACTTAGTTTAAGAATTACTGAATCAGATTGGATACATAAGCTTCACACCTGGCTCACAGGTAAAGGAAGGCAGGACAATTGGCAGTGCCTGGTCCTTGAGGACCGTGATTTGAATAAACCTGCTGTATCCTTCTGCCTTTGTTGAATACACCTACCCTCACTGTGTACCCTTCACAAAACTGCATCTCCTACCCTGATCCTTCTCTTAACCTCAGGGGACAACCGCAAACAACTCAAACCTGCCTGTCATCAGCCGTGCCAGGCTCTGACATGATGTGTCAGGCCCAGTCACCAGCAGCAGTTCGTCACTTCCTTGTGTTCCTCGTATTACCGCTGTTTATAAACAGCAGATATTTTACACTGGTTGCTGCTGGCCCTGGGAGGGGGGGGGGGGGGTGTTTAATTGTGCGTGTGTTGGAGGGAGCTTCATCACTGGTCGGTTGAGTGGTACATCCTGTCAGGAGAACGTTAGGCAGCTGCTCAGTAAAGCTGCTAAATTCAGCCTGAACATCAGCGGGAAGGCTTGTCCCACAGGCTCCGGCTCGGGCACGATGCATCGAGGCGGCAGCGCGAGCACGGTAGCCTCCGACAGCGTTGGAGGAGAATCCCCACCTTAATCCGATACCTGGGAACGTGGAGGGAATGCAGATGTGACCGCCTACGGCTCTGAAGGCGCCAATCAAACCAGAGTGCCGCCGTTTTCCCGCCGGCTTCCTCCAAGGCCTTCTCAGGTCCCGACTTTACTTCCCTCCCAGGCACAATGTAATCCACAAATCCATATGTTTTCCTCGTTTAAGCATTTGAACAATAAGAGCTGTTATTTTTCTTTCACAAAGTGTCTCTTCCCATAGCCGTGCTGGGACAGCTTCCAGCTCCCGTTACATCTTCTCATTCAGGGGGCTTGTTCTCTCTTTTTGTTTCGCTCTCTGAGCTGCTTCTCAAACAGGAGAGCTTGGTAACTTCACAATCTCCTTCTGCATATATCACTTAAAGTGGGTAGAGTTTGTCGGAGGCACAATTATCCACATCCAAGGAGAAATGGGAATCCTTGGTACACCAGAGAGGCTTGTTTTACACGCTGCACATGCAAAGCTCTGACACACATTCGGGGCAGCTGAGATTGTTCAGGTAATATGACACTGCATCCCAAAAACTAGCTGATGAATGGAGCCATGCATCACAGATGCACGCATCTCAAATATCTCTCGCATTTATACACAGCTCCCTATGATGTTCAGGAGGCAGCCATCAACCCAATAAAATACTGTCATGATGCCCTTATTCAATTGCCTGTTTGTCAGGGACTGGTGTTGACTGTCTGTGTAGTGAAACATAAACAAGCCTTATAAGGCAAGTGACATGAAGGAATGTTCAATGTAAATGCCTGTAAATGTGAAACAAAATGAAACAACAGGACGCTGCCATGGATCCCTGCCAAGCAGCAGAAGAAACACCTAGCAGGTGATACTAAATGGGAGCTTAGTCACATCCCTTAGGTCTCCATCGCTGGCTCGGTGTGGGTGATTCCTGAGGTACGGAGAGGCCAAGGCAGGGGGTGATGAGAATACCAGTGATTCATCAGCGATTAACGGCCCCTCAAGTCAGTGCTACAATGGAGTAGGATCCTGTCATGACTGGGTGCAAGGCGTGCCAGAAAAGGGGTGGAAATCACAGGGCGAGGGTGGACGACAGCAGAGTTTGATGAAGGCGAAAGCAGGGCACTGGCCAGGGACGGCAGAGAAAGGGTAACCTAAACATGGAACAGCCGTGCACAGATGAGAGTGAGGTAGCAGCTTGGAAATCCAGGTGACAACCACGAGAGCAGGACTAGCACAGGTAGGAAAACAGAGGCTAGGGGTTCATGGTCCTCATGGGGACTGCTGGGGAGCTGGGGATTAAATAGACGGGGGGGGGGGGCTAGAGGCAGATGTACTATCAGAATCAGAAGAGCTGCTCTGGTTGGCTGAGAGCAAGGAGGCTGCACACACCCTCTGCTACTTCCCAGTGGGGCTGTGACAGAACCAGGATAAACTTTTCACACATGGCATGGGGTGACGCAGCGCATTTTGTGGCGTAGATGACTTGTTGGTCCGTGCGGATTGACGACTGCACATCAAAAGCCAGAAAGAAGTGCACGTTTGATCAGGCCTGTTGACAGCGCTACCTCAGTCCTGCCGTCTCCGTGCCGTCCCCAGGGGGCCTGTGGACTTTGCTCAAGGACGTTAACATGCCGCTGAAAGAGCAGGAGGTGAGAAGTTAACGGAATTGACCTTTGAATAAATGTACTGTGCTCAGACTCAGAAACCAAATGGCTGTTGTGCATTAGCTTTATGCTGGGAGCTCAAAGATAAATGTAGGCAATGTGTGGTATCATAAACCGCTAACATGAAAAGATTTTCTTGTTTCTTTCATGTGTGATGCAATGAAGACCTCCTGCTTTGCGAACGAATAATGCAATAAGGAATGGAGATGAACGGTGTAGTGAGTGGACAAGAGACACCCTTTTAAGGTATGTATCCGCAGT
This sequence comes from Cyphomyrus plagiostoma, assembly GCA_019775915.2. Lineage (NCBI taxonomy): Eukaryota > Metazoa > Chordata > Actinopteri > Osteoglossiformes > Mormyridae > Cyphomyrus > Cyphomyrus plagiostoma. The sequence continues at coordinate 20,750,750 of JABFEA020000119.1, read as the reverse complement.
GCATTGTGGGAGTGTAGTCAGTTTGTCCTTGTAATTATGCACGTGTTTTTATGGAAGGATTCCGCCAATCATTTTGACACGCAGTGTAATAGGCAGGTCACATGACTTCCTCTGACATCATCAGTCCTCCATCAGGCTTAGACAACCCTGCTTCCTCTGTGGTGACAGTCACATGATCAGCACTTAAACTTATTTGTGCCTCAACGTGTTCATGAACTCACTAAAATTCTTCACCCAAGGCAGAATGCCAGAAACTGACCTATCTGTTAAACAACTGAAGGCGGACTTATCTAATAATTAATAAATTATCCAAAGATGACCTACACTGTGCAGACGACGTCTCGACGCGGGACGAAGTATTCCAGAGAAAATGGGCCTCCTTTAATAAATAATGAAAAAAGCCAGTCTATTGTATGAGAAATGAAATTCATCACCATTCCGTCCTGTTCCATCTGCTCCCGATTCTCTCGTTCTTATCGCTGCTGCCAGACGGCACTGGTACTATTAAAAAGGTAACACTTCGCTCGGTGTGCATCTTGATAACTCTTATTTAGCTTGCCTGTCTCCTGAAAGTGCTGTACCACATTTGGCAGACTATCCCACACACAAACACACGCTGTCACACACTCACATGCACGTGCTAATGAGGGTGCCAAGTGGGTCTGAAAGTTTTCAGTTTGAAATTGGCTCTACTGCATTTGTGAAACTACAGAGTTCTTTGATCTGTTTAGTGCAGCTCTGCAGCTCTATGCCTTTGCTGCAGAGGATCTCACCATAGCACCTCATACTCTGTTAAGTGGTCATACTACACTAATTGTCTTTCCTGTTATTAATTGTTGTATTGTACCACAGACATGGGTGGTTTGGGTCCAGAGAGTAAAAGCCCAGACAATGATTTTGCTTCAAGCAACTAGTTGAGTACTATGTGACTGAGACTATACGCCACTGGTTGGCTGACACAATATCTTGGTCTGTGCAATACAGTTAGCTCTCGATCATTTGCGCTTCTCTTTTGGCCAAAAACGTTACTGGCATATTAGATGATAATGGCCACATTACTTCCATGTACTAGTTTTTACCCACTTAATTCAGTTTAGTAACTTGATGGGGTATATTTTAGCCAAACAAGGGATGCTGGTGGTCATATTCAGCATGATGGCTGGTACCTGACAGACATAATATCATAGTTTTACACCAGGTTAATTTAAACATAATTTCCAGTGGCCTAAGACTTTCCGAAGTCCTCCATTTATCTGCAGTCAATAGCTGGAGATGCCCTTTAAAAATCTGGCAGAATTTGTATGGCTTTATGTTGTCCTTATCATGGGGAATTATCCGTGTGCTTTAACACACATACACATGAATACACCTGCACACACAGCCCTTCCTGCAGGCTGCACAGGATAATGCTGCTTTAATCTACCTGCTACACACAGGCTCCTGAGCTCGGCTATCTGCGTGACGTCAATTCATGGTGCCCATGACGCGACAGCGGTGGCGGCGGCTGTCTGGAAGTCACAGGCTTGCGAGGAACATCAATCAGGCTTTACTCTTACTCCTTAAAATCCCTACGAAAACGTTCAAGGAAAAAAAATTTGAAAAGATGGAAAAAAAAGAGAACAAAGACAGAATGTAACCACATTTGGATTTTAAAAGGGATGAATCAGCACATCAACATGTTTCACTGTAATGTTAATCCATAATCTTTTATGAGCAATCAAAGGGTTCTGCGGAAGCCGGCAGCCTTTGGATGTCCATCAGAAGATTCTTTGGTCAGGATATACAAAGCAGAGGTGTGGCCTGGTTGGCCATGACTGTTTGTGCAAACCGTCCGGGCGAAATATTTATTTCATAAGCGACTTTTCAATATGGTGGTAAATCTCTGCCTCTAGGAGGTCCAGACTGAATATAGTACTACTGTTCATGCAGATATTCATATGTGAGATCATGTGTATAGGGGGCGGGGCTGCTCTGTATGGCTCTCTGTCTGCACACATCTGCAGGGGCATGGCATGGAACATGTGTACAAGAGACGACAACGCTGCTGGCTTTTGACGGTCTGCAGTGACAGTAATATGTTTACACTGCCAAACACATATATTACATATTATCACTGACACTCCTTTGTCTCAATCACTGTACAACAGAAACATACAGGCAGTAATCTTTAAAAGTCCAGACCAAGCTTCCTACAATGTCCCCAGTGTGTTTCTGTGTGGAGAAGAAACAGTGTGTGCATCTCCACACAGTCCAATGCTACTAGGGAGCACGTGCCATGGCACATGCCAAAACTCACTGTGATATACTTGTGGTGGGGGGGGGGTCACTGCAGATCTGTGTGCAGTAGGGGTCAGCATGGATGAGCGTGATCTGTCCTCTGTCACTGAGAAACCGCACTGGATGACCACACCACCATCTGCTGCTATTTTGGAAAATTCTAAAACAATCAGGCATTCTCCATGTCCCAAACTCTCAGTTATGCGTTCAAACCTGGCCAAAAAAAAACAGCCACTCATTTCGTCATATTTCATGCCTGTTGTTACGAACGTCGGTAGTTCTGGGCGGCGAAAGGAGGGAAGTCCAGTCGGGAAGATGGGGAGACAGGGTTTATTTGCCACAGCACAACAACACATCGAAACTTCAATGCCGCGTCTGCCGGAAGAGACACAGGCGCAGACCTAAATACACAAAACAGGCACAAGACAGGTATGCGGCAATGCTAAACAGGTGGGAATAATCTGAGATCACAAAAACTAAATGAATCAACTCTAGAGCCCTTTCCTCACTAGGTGGTGGGCGTGGCACACAGGAGGAGCGGACGGAGCTGGCAGGTAACATCTGTTATCAAATGCCCCATTCAGAAAAGTATTAATCCTTTGTCTAATGTTTTGTAAAAAACATTCAAAAGTGCACTGTTACCCACCATGCCAAGCTATGAATGGTAATATGGTATCTTTTAAGGAGTCTAAATACGTGATTCAAAGAAAGAAAAATTACATATGATTATTAGCACTGAAGCTGTGTTATATCTCACACTGCCACATTTGGGAAAGTGCTGTTTTTACAACCATACTGCACCTATCAGCACTGCTTGAAGCTTCCCACTTATGCTTATTAATATAGCTTCAACAACACTTCACTCCATTAAACCTCAAATTTCTCCACAGAATAAATCCACAATCTTATCATTAGGAACATTCCAACATATTCTCAAGTGCATTGTTCGTACCTACAATTCATTATAGTTTTTTCATCTATGTATTCAGATATTTCGCCTTTGAGTGGATATACAGTAATCACCATGGGTGTTTCTGCGGGACTCTGTAGAGATGGCGACTTTGCTTGTTCGTTGTCCACATCTCCCTCCGGTTCCTGCTGGGGTGCCTCTGGCAATGCTTGTGGCAGCTGAAAGTTCACTGCTACCTCCAGGGGAATTCTGGTGGAGGTGTTTGTAGCCATCTGCCACTGAGCTCAGCAGTTCCAGCTTTCCACAAATGCTCCAGTTGCACTCTTCAGAAGGTTTCCATCCAACCTCACTGTCCTTGATTCCTCACCTTTGAAAACTACCCCTTTGGTCCACTTCTCTCCCCGCCAGTTTTTACCCAGACTCTACAGTTGACTGCTTTGGTTCTTTCCGCGCATCTTACCATGTCATGATATCGCCTCTGTTTCGTTTGCCTGGCATCCGTAGCAGTAGCCAAATCTGGTCAGCATCTGTTTTGTAAAATTACAGCCTTGTGTCTGTATTTAGTAAAAATATGGCCTTGCGGCCATTTACTGCAAACTAACGGTCGTTGGTTTCGCACTGCATTGCACTGTTGCTCCAAAGTCCAAATTTTTCCAATACAAATAACTATGCAGCAAAGCTTTCACTGTATGTATCCCAAGGTGTTGCTCATGTAATTTGTGTAAAAGTTTATTGGGATACTTTCCTCGTGTTAAGATTCTTCTGCCTTAGTCACATATCCTTTATGTGTAGAACATTGTTGGCATTTGTTAAAATGAACTTCCCGGGTACAGGTGTTACAGCCCACATTTCAGTCTCAAATCCAGTATTTAGCCAAAATGGGGTCCCTTGCTATGCTTGTAGCTTTCACTGGCAAGTTATCCATGGAGGTAAAATGCAAAACATCCTCACTTTCTCTGTCACTGTCTCTTACGCTCTACTTAAGGGTTCTGGGTGCTAACGCTATTGGACGCTCTTCCCCATCTTTCCCCACATGAGATATTGCATCAACCCCGTAAGGTAAAGCACCACATGGCAAAAGTTCTGTACCCTCACAATGAACCAACGCCTGGCTTTCCAAATGCATCTGTTTGCAGGCTTGAAAAGCATCTTGGAAACATCCTGTCCTTGTTCTTTCTGCCCTGTGCACTGCTACTTTATAATCCCCACAGATTCTCTGGGACTTACCTGCTTTAGGGTCCACCACAGTGGAAGCTGCCCAGCAGCTTGCTTCAGCTTGGATATCATACACAGCTTTCACAAATGGCTCGGCTCCTTTTCCACTGCCTGCCATGTTGCGTAGAGTACAGGCCTTTCCTTGTGAAATGTTGGGTTACCAACTTTCATCTTTTTGCCTTGAATTCTTTCATTGTTTAAAAGTCATTCTGAAACAGTTTCTTGGGTTCTCTAGAACTCGAGTCAGGGGAGGTTTCAAAATGAAGAATAAATTCGCAATAGAAACAATTTTTTTTAAACCATTTTCTGCCTAGAAGTGCAGGCCTGTCACATTTCATGATGATTAAGGGAAGAGTGGCTGATGAGATTCGAATAGCACAGGCACCTTCAGTTTTCCCAGTGACTAATTTCTTTTCTCCAGAATATAATGCTTAGTTTGAGTCGTTTAATCTCCAGTGGTCAGTGACCTAAACAAACATTATACAGCATTTCTGGCAAAATGAAGACACTTGATCCTTTATCTACTCTTCATGTGGTATTCTCGGAATATCTGTATCTTGATACTTTTTTCAATATCTTTGGTTTCAGAAAAAGTGCACTCTCTTAAATCAGACTCAACTGATCCAACCTCCACTGCAGCAACTGACAGGTATTTCAATTCTACTTGCTTTTTACTCTAACAAACTATTGCAATATGGCCCAGTTTAGAGCATACATAACATACCTCACTTTAAAATTTAAATTTCTTGACCTTGTGCTTCTCTACCTATCTATAACTTTTACCACCTGCCCTATTAAAGCCCCTGCCTAACCTTCCTGGGGAACAAAGGCTCCATTGTTTGGGCCTGTGTTGTTAATTGCCATGCACAGTCCAGATTTTGTAGGTATCTTGAGAACGTAAGTAAACTGCAACTGGAATTCTTTTGCCAGCTCCTGTGAGTTTATCAATAGCACCTAAGAAAATAAGGAATTTACCCTTTCAAAAGCAGCAATGTCCTTTTTAAGGTGAGGTGACCAAACCTGCACACAATATTGTAGGTGGGGTCTTACCAAGGAATTGTGTGATCTCAGCATCATCTGCCATGACTTAAACTCCACACACCTAGAGATGTAACCCAACATCCTATTAAAAAATTTTAATTGCTTCCCCACACTGATGTGAGTGGAACATATGTTGTGCCCCGCTCGTCTGCTCCTCCCGTGTGTCATGTCCCCTCATCGACATTGTGTGGAATCCAGGTGATACCAGCTGTTTCTTGTTGCTGTCATTAGTTCAATCTATTTAAGTCTGTGTTTCAGTTCTTTCCCCAGACCGGTCATTGTAATGTCATTAAACGTTCTTGCATGTTTCCCTGTGTACGATCCTGAATAAACCCCATTTTCCTTGACTTCCTGGATTCCAGTTCGTGTTTTCCCGCTCCGTGTTTTGTGACACAATGACCGGAATCCAAAAGAAGACGCCTCATCTGCCTGAGGCGGAATACCTCAGTTTAGTTAATTTATTGGTTGCAACAACCCAAGGTCCGGGAGGACGCTGTGGCTTGCAACTTGGCTGCTTGCTCTGGGGATTCTGGAGAGGATTGCCCCATCAAAAGATTCTCATCTAGAAGAGTAAGTGAGAATAAACCTGCAGGGGCTAAAACACAGGGTGGCAGAATCCAATATGGGGTAGGTAAGCCTAGACAGTGGACTTCCCTATGGTCTGCTGTTTGAGCTACCAGAAGTGCCCCAGACAGCAGGAAGAAAAAAAGAACAAAGAAAAAAAAGAAAAAAGAAAAGAGCTTATCAATCAGCTGACCATCCTCCAATGCCTTGTTGGTCACCTATGGTTCCCCCAGCTCCCCCAGCTTCACCGACTGTGGCTGTGCCTTCACCTGCAGTGGCTTCTCCTCCCTCCTAGCCTCCTCCGTTGTCCCCTTCACCTCCCTCATCGCCTACTCTGTCAGTCCCTCCACCTTCCTCCTCACCCCCTTCGGTGTCCCCTCCAGCTCCTGCCACGTGGTCGCTGAGGGTCCCTTAGACTCTGACCTCACGGTCACCTGCTGCCACTGCGGCTTCCACCTTTCGCCCACCGAGGTTCCCTCCAGCTCCCCATTTCCTCTTGTCCTTTGCCTCCTTTCCCTTGCCTTTGTGCACCCTGTGTTTGCTCCCTGTCCCTCTGTGCCTCTGTTCCCTTTGTGCCTCTTGTTGGTTTATCTCCTGGTGTTTTCCCTCCATTGTCCCCTTTTGTGTTCCCGGGTCCTGCGTTTCCATCTTTGGTGTCCCTGTGTCTGTCTACATTCCTTGTCATGTGTCAGTTGTTATCCCAGATGACCTCTCAGATGACGTCTCTCAGCAGAAACAAAGGGTAACACTTCAGTCTCAGCCTCGCAAATAATATCCTTCATCTCCTGTAAAACTATAGATAAGATGATGACATCACTAGTTATTTTCTCTTTAAGGAACAGATTCCTTTTCCTTTTTTTGACTTACTTTTTACTTAATTTCACTAGTAAACCACCTTGGTTGCAGTTTCCTAGATTTAGTTTTGCTGGAAACAGTTATAAAGTCCTCTTGCTCTTGCAACAATATGCTTTTAAAAAATCCCCATGCCTCTTCAACCGTTTTGCTATTTAACTCCATCCAGTTTACAGTTTCTAGTTTCAGTCTCATAATATTAACATTAGCCTTCCTAATATTGTATACTTTTGCTGTGGAGTTTGCTCTTCGGACACTAAAATTAACCTCAAACTTAATCATGTTATGATCACTACCATCCAGTGGTTCTAAAACCTCTAATTTTCCAATCCTATTCTGGTTCTTAGAGACAATAAGATCAAGAAGGGCTTCTCCCCTGGTAGCGGTATTGACAAACTGAGTAAAAAAACAATTCTATACTAATTCTACCATCAAGTTCATTTACAGAAGAGCCAGAGACTGTGTCCCACTGTATCCCAGGTAAATTAAAATCACCCATAACCACCACATCATTTTTATTGCTCATTATCCTGATATAATCATATAACATTCTGCTTTCCTCTGCAGCTACATTAGATGCTCCATAACAAACACCAACAATTAGGCTATTTGAGTTTTTAGCATCTAGTTTTATCCATACAGCTTCTGTACACTTATTATCATCAGTGAGTTCCCTTTCCTGCAAGTTTTCTTTGATGTATATTGCAACGCCACCTCCCTACTTGCCTATCCAGTCTCTACAGAACAACATATAACCATCTATATTAAATTCTTCTCCATCATTGTCACTCGTCCATGTTGTTGTTATTTCTATAATGTTATAAGAATCTGATGAAATAAAAGCCTCTAAATCACAGATTTTGTTTCTAATATTCTTAACATTTAAATATAGACAGCAAAGGGTAGGCCTTTCACAGTGCCCGCTTTCATTATTATTATAGGCCTTCTCTCACCCCCCACCTATACGGTTTACGGGGACGTCCCCGGGTCCGGGGTGTTGGCTTCGAGGGATGGGCCAGATGGAATGCGGTGGACAGGGTAGGGTGTTCCACCTCCTGTGCCGACACCCAACTCCTCTCTTCCTGGTCAGCCCCTTCCCAGTCCACGAGATACTGCAAGTGGC
>JABFEA020000119.1:20723073-20735353 GCA_019775915.2 Cyphomyrus plagiostoma | reverse complement strand
GCAACAGCCACTCCCTGAGTATGGCAGCGGTTAGACCAACCAGACCAAAAGTTGGTACACCCACATACAGAGATCTGTCATGGTGGAGAGACAAGACATTCCACGTGCTTACCTGGATGGGTCGCCTCAAACTGGGACCCGACTGCCGCCACGTAGCAGGCGACGCCTCATCACCAAACCAGCCCCAATCCCCAACGGGCCTGAACCTATTAGCTCGTCCGAGGATGAGGCTTCCGAAGACTTTCCCCCATCCCCTTCATGGCGTGTGCACCCTTCCTGTAGGCGGCTGCAGCACAGCTACTCTCACAGAGAGCAGAAGAGTATCCAGCTTGTTTTAATCAAGCAGTTGTAAGTTGTTTTATGGTGGATGGAGTGTCAATCCCGCCACCAACCCCCCAAAAATTGTTTCCCTGCAAATTGAAGGAGCGCTTGTAGGGCCAGATGCAGTTTAACATCATACCCAGGACATACAGACTTTTAGACATTCTACATATTTATTCAGTTCCATCAGAACAGTTTCCTAATCAAGAAGTTGGTGAGCTGTGATGAGTCAACAAGCATATAGAGAAGCTGGATCTTCCCTTTCATTGTCAGTCAGTCGGGTTTAGCCTAATTATCTCCAACAGAGAATGAAGGTGTCATGTAAAATCTGAGCATTAGCATTGTAAAATATAAATATCCTGAGGGCTTTTTCAACTCTGCACTTCCATTTACCTCGTGTTCCCTTGGCTGAGAGACATACCAGTCCAGTATGTCGAAATGTCATCCGCTTGATGCGGAAACACTGGCCATTAACTTAAAACATTTTTTTTTTAAATAGTCAGCAGTAATAGCTGCTTAAAATAGCAAAGTGCCTCAGTAATTAGTGGCTGGTGCTTGTGTTATGCAACTACAGCAAAGTCATGCATACATTTTTAATTTGGGGGGTTTGGGTGCTGCTTTTAAACAGCTGTTATTTTAGCTCCTGTGCTTCCCTTTCGTATCTGGGGGGGGGGGGCAGAGACCATGTTCTGGGCCACATCTCCAGTGACCCCCTGGAGTTCTCAGAATTCATTTTCTTATTTTACACTCACTGCTTATCTAGAAGTAAAGTGCTTTTTTAAAGCACACAGTCAGTTTTTAAAAGTTGTGTTACACTCCATATTTCATCATTCTCCTCTTATGTAACATGTTCCAGGTTGCCGAAATGAACGGAAAAAAAATATGATGGACTGACTGAGGGAATGTGTGTGTGTGTGGGTTATGTATATATTACATTGAGGGGACCAAATGTCATTCTGATGTTATGGGGACCTTTTTCTCAGTCCCCTCAATAGGAAACTCAAATTTATAAAACTCTGTGACTGACTGCAATAAAAAAACAAAAAATGTCTAAACCCTTGCATTTTGGACGGCCCCCAGAGGGAAATTAATAGAAGTGTTTGTGTGTGTGTGTGTGTGTGCATGTGTGTGTGTGTGTGTTTCAAAAGCTAGGATTAGGGCCACTAACCATACTAAATAGAAGTGACACTGACTGTGTGCTTAAGTAGGTGGCAAAATGGATGAAGAACTGAGGGGCCCTAACTGTGGCTGTCCCTGGATATATAACTTTGTTTTTTAAACAGGGAAACCTTGTCTCTTCTGGAAAAAAAAATCCATCATAAGTAATGCTTCAAGTGAATATCTGAGCAGAATGTTTTTAACATGTAATCTGTGGCCCAAAAAGATCCCATTCCTTCCACAGATCCGACATGAACCTCACGACATAGCTGAAGCTACAGCAGTCCAAAGAACTTTTCCCAAATAAGCCACCGCAGTAACTATAAATACTTGTGACTGGTAAGGTTAAGAGGTGGAAAGTTTACAGTTCAGAAAATACAAATCCAGACCAGGATTTTAGTTTAACCAACCAGTTGAGTCACAATCACACTGGTTGGATGAAATAAAATATTGATCAGGATTTGTACTTTCTGAATCTCAGCTATCCACCTCTGCTAAGGTTCATAACACACCACGACGTTCACCCTGACATTTCCACATTACCAGGGTCCCATTTGCACCAAGTGCTTTTGCTTCTTCTGGGAAGCCAGTATAGCCTGCAATGCTTAGCATGAAAGCGATAAAATCTTTTAACAGCCCACTTTCATTCTGTCTGAAGACATGGATTTGTCTATTCTCATAGATTGTTTATTCACAAAAAATGCAGCGAATGCAACAAGTTTCATTTCCTGTTTTTTCATGTGTGTCTTCCTTTCGCCTTTGTTGCATGTAAAACTACATGGCATAACTGGGTAGTTGACCCGAGTATGGCAGTATAGGTTGACCCACATGCAGCAAGGAGGACACACAGTACAATGGATACCCAGGAAGAGCTCGAAAGCTCCTCCCACAGCGAAGGGCCTCAGTCAGGCGTGCTGAATGTTTCTGAATGAGCCGACCCCTGACTTCCCAAAGTGCATTGAATAGAGACTGTATACCCGTGAGCAACACAGATGATTCGCCTATAGCCTGGGTGAACGCTCTCCGCTCTCGCCTATAGCCTGGGTGAACGAGGCTGAGGCTTTGATGACATCACTTCCCCCATGGGTCCCCATTTTTGGGTCATGGGGGTCCCTGGAACCCAAAGTCAGATAAAAGCCATATTGATTCCTTTCTCGTTCCTTATCAAGGAGGGTGTTCCTTTCCTCTCCATCTCTGCTGCCCCCAGACACCTCCGATGCTCGATCTTCAAAGCATTATAGGAGCAAAAACCCAGGAAAGGTATGAGAGGATCAGGTCTGGTATCAATGGTTTTCTCAGTCTGATCACATTCTGTGTGCCACGCTAAACTGATGCAATAAAACCATGTGTTTCCCAGCTGCAAAAGTAAGTCCCCCCCCCCCCAGGAGGGAGGGAACGCCTGATAAGGACACCATAGCAATAAAGGAACATGGAGAGACTTTCCTTTGCTTAAGGCTGCTGTGTACACACACACAGACAAACACACACACACAGACACACAAAGTAAAACTGATCCACAGCTCCCCTACTGGTGTACACTGTTTGAAAGTAGCTACCAAAAGGTGGCCATAGATCTCAGGCTCTCAGGAGGGGTGTGGCTGTTGTACCTTCTTGCCATGCACTTTGCCAAAACAGCTACAATGGATCTTTTCCTAGGAGACTATTGGGTTGTTAAAATAACATTCTCAGTACAACGTTACAATAAGACTACCTTTATAAAGGGCTTATGAATGGTTTATAACCAGATTATTATGTTGTGGCACCTTCTAAATTATTAATAGACAATCATAAACAAGATATAACAAATTACATATAAGTGACACATGCATGATTATAGGAGACTGACCAATCAGTATATAGCAAGAACGCAGTGCTAAATCGAAACCCGGGTCTTTTTAATTGAAATAGTTTCCAAACCCTGTCCTAGCTAATAGTGTCCCCCTGACATGGATTAGGTGGTCATCCTATATAATAAGTAGCAAAAAGGAGCCTTACTGTAAAATGGTACCAGATTGTCTTTTCTCTTTCTACCTACATTTAGAAATTGTGTTGTACCAGAAGGCTGTTATGGTGCTTTAATAAATAAGGCAGTCTGTTTACGTAGATTTAATATAGAGCTTTCGAGCCATTAAGGGGTTTCCGTTTTTCTAGTTCTCACTATTCCATCCCAAACGACAAAGGGTACTGAGTCACAGGACTGAGGAAGCACTGGTGGAAAATGGGCAGGTGTTTCAAGCTTTTTGGGTGCCCTCTTTGATGTCACTTCCTTTGCCACCGCAAGCTGGAGTCGCTTTGTCCAACATGGGCACTCTTCAGTCACCGTAGCTCCCCGCACTACTCTTTCTTCCATCAGCAATGATACAGTTCAGACTTCTCTGGTTTCTACACACAGTCTTGAAAATTACAGTTCTTTGTGCTACAGGAGTAATTCAGGATGATAATGATGGGAGGACACCATTTCTACAACGACTTACTTCATTGTTTGTAATAGACTTACACCACAGCACCAGGTGTCCTTAAAGCTTGTTCTAATTAAAGCTGATGTACAATGCTGATGTACAATGCAGCCGCTCAGCCTGAGGCCGCCACGCCCGCGCCTCCGCCCGCAGCCGCTCAGTCTGAGGCCGCCACGCCCGCGCCTCCGCCCGCAGCCGCTCAGCCTGAGGCCGCCACGCCCGTGCCTCCGTCTGCAGCCGCTCAGCCTGAGGCCCTCACGCCCGCGCCTCCGCCCGCAGTTGCTCCGCCTGAGGCCGGCATGCCACGCCTCTCCTAGGGCGCGCCCCGAGTGCGCGCCGTTGGGGGGGGGGGGGTTGTGGCCCGCTCCTGTTCCGCCCACGGTTCTGCCCGTGGCCCCGCCTGTTCCTGCTCCGCCCGCGGCCCCGCGGCCCCGCCTGTTCCTGCTCAGCCTGCAGTCCCGCCCGCAGCCCCGACTGTTCCTGCATCGTCCGCGGCCCCGCCTGCGGTCTCGCTTGTTCCTGATCCACCTGAAGCTGCAGCCGCCACCACGCCCGTGGCTCCGCCCGCAGCTGCATCCACACCGGCCCTGGACCCGTCCGGCCTGGAACACTCTGTCCTCGAGGAGGTCCCGGACAACACCATCGCTCCTCCTCTCATGGCGGAAGAGGAGGAGCTCGGGGATCCAGTTGCTGGGTTCCCCAGACCCAAGAGGACAACCAGCTCAACTGCCAGTGCCCCAGAGAGGTGGAGCCCAACAGGGTCCCCGACTGAGCGTCGGACGGCGCGTAAGCGGGCTCCGGTGTTGCCGTCGCCGTCTGCGGCTTCCCCCTTCGGCCTGCCTGCACCGGTGGTCTCTTCAGGTCCCCTCCGGCTGTCCCTCAGCCCGTCTCCTTGGCCCCTGCGGGGGCCCCTCCTGCTCCTGCCTCCCCCTTGCCTGCGGCCCCTCCGGCTGCTGCCCGTCCCATGTCTGGGTGCCTTCGGGCGCCCTGGTGTTCTGTTCCTGTTCCTCTCATGTCTGCTACTCCTTCCTTTGTCCCTCCTCTCGGCCCTTTTGTCCCTCCGTTCACTCCCGGCCCTCTGTGGGTCCGCCTGTGGGTGTTTCCTTAGTCTCTCCCTTCTTTGTTTGCTTGCCCACGTTCCCTGTTCTCTGTCAGGTCCTGTCCTGGGTTCTGTCTTTGTGCCGGTTTTGTGTTTCGGTTCTGTTCTCGGATCTCTGTTAACGTTCTTCTGCTTTTGTTTTTCCAGGTCCTGTTTGCCCAGTTCGTCTCGTTTGTCGCCTCTCCTGGGTGGCGCCCTGTGTGCGTGCCTTTGGGGGGGGTTCTGTCACGTCCAGCTCCGTCCGATCCTCATGTGTGCCACGCCCACCTCGTTACCTCTCGTTTATTCCAGATTGTGTTCACCTGTTCCTTGTTAACATATGCTAGTGTGGCATATTTAGTCCTCGTCTGAGTCAGTCTTCACCAGACTTGTCATTAACGTTGTCGTACTGTTGGTTTGCCGTCTGTCCAGTCCCTCCTAAATAAACCCCGTTTGCCCGATTTCCTGGCTGGACTTCCTGCTTGACCACTCGCCCACCGACAGTCGTAACAAATACCCTCTGGCTTTTAATAAAGCATAAAGCATCCTTTTCTGGCCCATCAGTCTAAGTAGTGTCTCCTTAATGGCCACACCATTTTTGCATAGGCCTACTTTCGAGCCTTGATTTCAGTCACACGAGACACTTTGCCTTTTATCTGTTTTGCTGAGAATAGACTGACCTTTTCAGCACATCTTCCCTGACTTTTCTGAGAGCCACAAAATTGCATTTCAGAAATCGGGAAATACGGCGTGGTATTCATCGTTATCTCCTGTCATAACTGTAATTCGATTTAGACATAGAAAATCTCTAAATCATTCTCTGGACTGGTACATTTGAAAATGGTGGATAATCACCAATGGGAAAAAGCCAGAAAAAACAGATCGTGGGGATTCAGTAAAGCAGCTGGTTTGCAATGCAAAATTAACACTTGCATAACTGGAAAGCTCTCAGACCAAACTAAGACCATTTAATGCTAATGTGGATCAGTCGGCTATGTAATCCAATGGTTAATGGTCTGAACCTTAGCAGCATAGTTGCACATCTGTGGCCCCTTGAGCGAGGCCCTTCACACCCAGCTCCATGGGCGTAGCCTCCCTTTGCTGCTAATCCTGCTCTCACCTACCCCTGTGTCACAGAGGTGAAGATGGGGGGGGGGGGGGAGATTTTCCCCACCGAGGTCAATAAAGTGTTTCATCATTATTATTAATGGGGCTTGGAATAGTGATGTTCCAAAAATAAACAATGTTAAGAGAATTAAAATTAAATTCAGCTCAAGTATGTGGTTGATGCTGGACTGCAGATCATTACTCCTGAGGCTCGGGGTTAAACAGAGAGAGCTGCGACACACACAGGACACTGATCACGGTTTCCAGGGACTGATATGGAATAGCCTGTGGGTTTTAATTTTATATTGTTATGTCACATTGTTATTATATGTTATACTAATATACAGACCTGCTGTGAGTTACATAATAGTCCTGTTCCACATACCCTTATGTAAGTAGAATTTTACCTTTGTCGAAAGTTACCCCAACCACTACCTATTAATTATGCCCTACAGGGTATGTATACTTGTGTGCAGTACTACTCACAGTACAGTGTAGAGCACTACTGTGCATAGATATGTTAATGAACCTGTTTAACATATTGTTTATCATTTTGTTTCATGCGAAGCATGCATTACTGAAACTTACTGGCCACAAAAGCATTGGATATTTTCCTTCTATGTCTTTGAGAAGACTCCTGTTAGCCCACCGCCTGCAAGGGGGCCATGGGGGTCAGGTGCAGATGGAAAGGCAGTCAAAAGCAGCAGCCTCAGTGGACTGATCATCAGCTACTACCAAATCTGGTTCTAGGTACATGGAATGTAACCTCTCTGTGTTGTGGTGCAGAATGTCACAGGCGGGGAAAAAAGGTGACAATCCATTGCCGGCTCACAAGACTACAAGGGGTTTAATAAATAAAACAGAACACATTGGGGTAAACTACAAAACAGAATGACCACAAGGGGTCAAAACTAAACAGGGCTACAACACCATTAACTAAACTGTATTATTATACCTACAACGGGAAACAGAGCTCATTAAACAGGCAGCATAACAATCGCAGAACCACATACAATGACTGACTAAAGAACAGAACAGACGCAGGCACATAAATGGAAACAGATAAGTGACTAATGAAACGGCAGGTGTGGAACATGACATTTAACCAATCAACTAGCATAGCAACAAGCAACAGTTAGGGCGAGTTACAATAATGTGCACAGAACTAGGGTTTTTAACAAAACAATGAAACCTGGAAACACCACACTTGCAATACTACACTAGGATAAGCAACATGGAACTAAAATACAAATAGGACTGGAAGTAAACAGGACAAAAATCAAGGCAAACCTATAACTGGGAAACAATATAAAGTAACAAAAACACTAAATAGCCCCTAGCCAGCCTCAAACCCATGAGCAGAGAGTGAATGGTTTCTGAGCCACTTAACCCACTCAGCTATGGGGTCAACATGAGGGATAGGGAAAACACACAAGGGCTAAAAGGGGCTAAAAGATGGAGGGGGGAACAGAATGACTAGCCATCTCCTGGTCAAAACAGAGCACGTAGGACAGGGTTGGAGTTGCCATTAGTGAGAGGCACCGGCCAGGTGTAGGTCTATTCATATCCCCCTAGTTCAATGACATTACATTGGAGTTCACCCTCCTGACTGAGAGCATTGCTTCCCTTTGACTACAAGTTGGGGAAACAGGCTTTGACTGTTGTCTGTGTTTATGCACCAAACACCAACTCAGAGTATCTGGCCTTCTTGGAGATCTTGAATGAGGTTCTGAAAGGTGCCCCTTATGGGGATTCCATTGTTCCACTGGAGGACTTCAATGCTCACGTGAATAACAGCTGTGAAACCTAGTCTGATTAAGAGCAATGGCCTGTCCTATCTGAACTCAGGCAGTGCTTCGTCGTTGGACATCTGTGGTAACTACAATTTGCCCCTTGTTTGAATGTAAGGGCATGGCATGGTGTTGGGCTGTTTCAGCACCTTAGGCCACAAATAGATGATTTTGTAATCATATCATCGGATCAGTGACCACATGTTTTGGACACTCTGATGAAGAGAGGAGCTGCGCTGTCAACTGATCACCATCTGGTAGACCCATTTGCATAGTGAGGGTGTGCTGGGAGTGTCTGGCAGAGGTGTCTTTAATCGGCACAAGAGGCAGAACTTCTCTTGCATCCCAAGGTAGGCTTGGGCGATGTTCCAAGCCTCTATTGCTAAGGTGGTTGTGCATAACTTTGATAATAAGGTTGATGGTTCCTGTCATGGTGGTAACTCCCGAACCCAGTGGTGGACACCAGCAGTAAAGGGTGGTGTCAGGCCGAAAAAGGAGACCTTCTGAGCTTGATTAGCTTATGGGAATCCTGAAACACCTGCCAGGTAACAGCAGGCAAAGAGGAATATGGCCATGGAAAATTACTTTTAGTTGCCCGCAAAAAGATTCTGGCAAACTGGTAGTCAACTCAGGCAGGGAAGGCAGGGCTTAACCCATGCTGTTTACAGCAAGGACTTCAAAGTGAGATATAGTCAGGTGGAGGAAGGAATAATTTGAGGGCCTCCGGAATACCACTGACATGTCTTCCTTGGAGGAAATAGAGCTGGAAGGCTCAGAGGACGATTCACCCATCACAAGGGCTGAGGTCACTGAAGTACATAGTCAAAAAAAATTCTTCGTAAGGCTCTGGGGATGGATGAGATTCACTCTGTGTTCCTGAAAGCTCTTGATGTTGTTGGGCTGTCTCAGTGGACATGCCTCTTCAACATTGCGTGGAGGTCGGGAACAGTGCTGGGCTGGTGGTTCCAATCTTTAAGAAAGGGGTTATCACACTCCTCAGCTTCCCAGGGAAGGTATTTGCCAGGGTAGCAGAGAGGAGGGTCCATCCGTCAGTTGAACCTCGGATTCATGAGGATTAATATGAATTCCTTCCTGGTCATGGAATTAAAGATGAACCAGCTCTTCACCCTCACAAGGATACTGGAAGTTTCATGGGAGTTTGTCTGAACAGTGTATGTGTGTTTTGTAGACTTGGAAATAGCACATGACCTGGTCCCCAGGGATGTACTGGGGGGAGTGCTTCAGGAATATGGGGTACAGGGTCTGTTTTTATGGGCCATTAGGTCCATGTACATCATTAGCGAGAGTTTTGTTTGTATACCCAGCAGTAATATAAACTCGTTCATGGTGGGTGTTGAACTCTTGCCGGGCTGCCATTTGTCACCAATTCTGTTTGTAACTTTTATGCACTGAATTTCTAGATGTAGCTAAGAAGTGGAGGGATTGCACCTTTGCTTTTTGCAGATAATGTGGTGCTGTTGGCGTTTTTGGGCTGTGACCTACAGCATGCGCTCCCACGGTTTGCAGCTCAGTATGAGGCGACCGGCAGAAGGGTCCTAACTTCCAAGTCTGAAGCCATAGCTCTCGACCAGAACAGGGTGGATCTCCCTGTCCTGGTTGGGAATGAGCTACTGCCCCAAGTGAAGTATTTTTAGTATATTGGGGTCTTGTTTACATGTGCAGGAGGAAGGGAACAGGAAATGGACAGGGATTGGTGCAGAGTCAGAAGATAAACAGATGCTGTACCGTTCTGTTGTGGTAAAGAGTGCTGAGCTAGAAGGAAAAGCTATCATTTCGCCCACTGGTTGATCTATATTCCTACTCTCACCTATGATCACAAGCTTTAGGTAGAAAGAATGAGGCAACGGATACAAGCGGCAGAAATGAGTATGCTTTGTCGAATGTCTGGGCTCATCCTTAGAGATGAGGAGCTTGGACGTTGAGAAGGAGCTCAAAGTAGAGCCACTGCTCCTCTGCATCAAAAGGAGCCAGTTCAGGTGCATCAATCATCTATAAAGGATGCCTCCTGGATAATGCCCTGGGAAGGTGTTTCAGGCATGTGCAACCAGGAGGAGACCCCAGAGCAAACCCAGGACACACTGAAGAGATTTTATTTCTCAACTGATCTGGGAACGCCTTGATATTCCACAGAGGAGCTGGAGGAGGTGGCTGGGCAAAGGGAAATCTAGGGATCTCTGCTTTGACTGCTGCCCCCACAACCCAAACCTGGATAAGTGGCAAATTATGGATGGATGGATGGATGGATGGTCTTTGTTAAGATTTCCAGCCTTTGTTTTAATAATCATAATGGATCATGTCTTTGGATTTGTTATTCCATCCACTTAATAACTTTTCTATTTCATGAATAGCACCAGCACACTCTTTTGATATTTTTCGACTTAAACAGGACCTAGAATCTATCTTAGGCACCACTGGGCACTATGCAGGGTTATGTCCTGCCCCAGTCCATCACAGGGCACTATGCAGGGTTATGTCCTGCCCCAGTCCATCACAGGGCACTATACAGGGGTACATCCTGTCCCAGTCTGTCACAAGGCATCCACACATATACAAATATGTTTCAAAAAGAGTGAAAATGCTATATAATTAAGCAGTACCGAAGGCTAAGGGAGAGAGAGGAGACACACCGAACCCAGTTCCGACCATAGGATCACAGGACCGTCAAAGCATCCTTAAAAAAGGCTTCCCATTAGTTCATGAAATGTAAGCACTGCATAGGTTGCAGAAGACCACTGCAAAGCAACAGTGCCGATAATGTAGATGAGAAAAGTACAGTTTTTATAATTTTGAATTTTTACCACTGACCTTTTAGAATAATTTGTGTATGTGAAAAATTATATGTCATTTATTGCATAACCGATAATATTTCTGTACATAATTAAAATATTTATTATATAATATTTTATCATAATGTTCTATCCTCAAATGTGTTTTCAAATGTGCTTTTTTTTTGCATTTCAAACAATTTCAATTTCAAGCATTGATCCTGGAGTGAAACCCCAAACACCCAGTATTTTAGGCCAGTGGACTATTCTTGAAAGATTCTGTTCTGTTAACAAAATGGCCTCCATAAAGGTCACAAACACCCCCAGGGAATTCTCTAACCTGTGGTAGTAGCTGAGATCTGCAGGTCCTTAGAAAAATGTTGGGACAACTTTTGAACTTTCTGCATCAATGACTATTAGCACATTAATTCACCGAATCCCGTTTGCAGTTTTAATGGATACCATTATCAAGCGTGATGAAATTATGAGTAAAAATAAACCCATTACTCCATAGAGGTGGGGTGATAGAGGGAATTTTAAAAAAATTCTGAGTCATATTTTTATTGATAATCTTTATCTTTTTGATTTTTTAATCCCGCTAAATTTTAAATTTGCCTTTTCCAAAGTAAATTCCCAGTGGACTTGTTATGATTTATCCAGGAGTCCTAAACTTTCCATGTGTGTCTTTCTCTGTGTCTTTCTTCTTTTGGAAAACTATCTTTATTATGGCAGTCAGCAGGTTGTTTGATTACCCAGAAACTCAGAAAGGAGAATTCATTCAGTGGCTAAGAGAAATGGCTTGAGGAACACTTCAAAAATGAAAAGATTACCTAAATACTTTGACCCCCTTGGGCTGAATCAGTCCACATGTTTACAGAAATGATCCCTCCTGCAGAGCAGCCGCTACTTCTGGATAGCCTAGCCCAGGGGTGGCCAATCTTATCCGCAGAGGGCCAGTGTGTATGCGGGTTTTCACTGCAACTCCCTAATTAGATTACTAAATAGAGGACTGACTGGCTGAATAGTCCTCATGCCTGGGTTTGAACAGCTGACGTACACGTTATCTCAAAAACCTGCATATAGACCGGCCCTTTGCGGATTAGATTGCCCACCCCTGGCCTAGCCTGTTGTGTGAAGCTACCTATGGATATCCTAGTCTATTGTATGATGTTATCTGTGGATAGCTTAGCCCATTGTGTGATGCTACCTATGGCTAAGCTAGCTGGTTAAACTAACTCGTTAAGTGTCGCTAACTGTGTCTAGCTTACCTCACTACATGTACATGCTACACCCTTTCTGTAACCGTGGCATCTCTTTTTAATGCTAGTGGTGGGTAGCCTAGGTTGTAATGCACTGCACTATGTCACCAACTAAACATGCTGCTTGCTGCTACCTATGGCTAATCCAGCTTACACTGTGTCGCTTGCCTTGCATATTGTGACCCAATTCACTGTTACACCGCAGGGTTCTACTGTGATCCCGTTTCCCATGAAGATACCCCCTCGCCATGGCGATGGGGGGGGGGGGGGGGGGGGGCGGCGCCGGGGCGCACACCCAACCCGCGGGGGGACGGAAAGATATGGA
>JABFEA020000119.1:20701223-20722973 GCA_019775915.2 Cyphomyrus plagiostoma | reverse complement strand
CATACATACACACACACATACACACACACACACTTTTTAAATCTTTTATGTTAGGCAACCCTTCCAGCCACATTTTTTAGCATCAAATACATACTTCTTTGGCCTCAGACAGTTCTTTCTACAGATTGAATAGCTACTGTAAAATTAAAGCCGGTTTATGTTAATGTCTGACACCATGTCTGCCAGAACAGTTTGGCCTCAATGAAAAGCAGTCTGGTCTTTATGCTCAGTAGACTGTCCAGTAAGCAAGATCACCCTTCCTGCTGTTTCTGCTAAATTGCTCAGACAGAGGGTGTGAATCTTGCAGCCGTAATGCCTGTGAGTATCTTTGCCATACGGCTTTTGATGCGGTATGAAAAACAGGGCCCCAGAAGGAGGTCTGCCTCACCGCTCAGTGAAACGTAACCTGACAGAACCCCTTCCTGTCTCTGGGACAAATGCAGCAAAGTGAAGGACAAAGGATTCCTGTATCATTCTAGGGGCTTTCTAAATTTATTCTTCTAAATTTATTAACTTGGTCTTTGATATTGTACTTGGAACCAAACAGCAAAAAAGAAACAAAGATATATAATTCCACTCGTGCCTAAAAATGTCAGTGCGGGCAGTAACGTGGTTAGGTAATACTTAAAGTCACCGTGTCCTGCCTCTACTTGGTGTAGGTTTGCATCGTTCCACACGGAGCTGCTGGTGAAAGAGAGCTGGAATGAAGTGGGTCAATGCTGGAGTTTCCACAAGTACCAGCAGAGCATTTGAAGAACATTCTCTGTGATGCATTTTTAATGGAGTAAGCCGCGGAGGCTTCTCTGCCAAGCTCTTAAGGGAAACGTGATCTGGGAATAATGGGGTACCTGCATTCTGACCAGAGGGTTATGGGTTCGAATCCTTCAGTGATCTGCTTAAGCCAGATCGGATCACTTAATAACCACTTTTACAATTATGCTTTTGTGTATAATTTGTGTATTAATCGCGAGGCACTGAGGCAGAGTAAAACATCCAGAAACATTTAAGATGGAGCGACATATGTGGCTCATCAGGAACGTGGCACAGTTCTAAATATCATCTGCCATTAGTGTTCAGAACAAAGACATGGGATAAATTTACCCTCTCCAGCTAGATGCAGCCTAAATCTCTCTTCAGAAAATGATTTTCCGCCCAAGCTCAGTTACAAATTGCCGGTTTGATTACAGGGGAGGAATGCAGGCAGTGGATGAGGGTGGGGTGGTGATCTGTCACGGCGAATGCCAGGAACAAGCCAGGCAGGGTGCTGTTGCAAATGTCACAGCTTAACGCGACGTTTGTTAACAAACAATGTGCCCCCTGCCCACAAGTGCCCGCTTTGGTGTGGCATGACCGCGCGCGCTCTGTCGATTGCGGCTTGCTTCGAGCACCTCGCGGTTGTAACGCGGCTCTGCTGAGAGGTGCTGGGGTCAGGGCTCCCCCTCACGACCACAGGAGGTGAGAAACATGCAGATCCTATCCGGACTTTATATACTTTGTAAGGCCAGCAGGGGGCACAGTAGTTAAGTAGTAAGGCCAAAGAGCAGTAATATCCCATATATGAGAGAAAGGTTTTGTTTAGCCCTGCTCTGGATCAGTGCTGAGTGGCACAGTAACTTTGTGGGTAGCAAGGTTCCCTGATTTCTCCAGTCTGTGTGTGTGCATGTGCGTGTGCGTGTCTGTGTGTGTGAGCAGGAATACCTATCCCCATAACGTAAATTATTAAATTATAAAAATCGATGACTGCTATGAAAAAACTAAAAATGCAAAAACTCTTGTATTTTGTTTCATTACTTATGGTTGTGGTTAGGGCTGGGTAGGGGTTAAGGTCATAGTTAGCGTTAGCATTTTTCCCATTGAAATGAATGAGCGGTTCCCATAAGGATATGCATGTGTGTGTGTGTGTGTGTGTGTGTGTGTGTGTGTGTGTGTGTGTGTTCTCATGTTGTCCATATGTTGCATGTGTTTCCTCCCACAGCCGAGCACGCAGTTTGGCCAACAGCAGCAGGTGTTATGGAAATGTATAAAGAGTGTCACCAATGGATGGCCAGCGGTGGACATGGCGACCCCTTGCAAGTGTCTGACCACCCCTGTGGACACCCCCAGTTCCAGCCATAGAGATTTTATTTCAGAAACGAAGCCATCAAAAGCCATGGTGCTCCGCTGGGCTGTAACGGTGTAGGTCCTGCCCACAGTTTGCAGGGTTAATTTGTTTCCACCAGAGCGCCCTTGAATGAGCATGTCTGTAAAACCTTTAACTGACTGACTTTAAATGTGATTTATCCTAATTATTTATGCTGCATTTTAAATTAATTATCTAAATTTCACATTAGTTAGCAATGTCCCACTTTAAACATTTTGGAATGGAACAAAGACAGCTTGTTCAATTATTATTATTATTATTATTATTATTATTATTATTATTATTATTATTATTATTATTATTATTGGTATGCATGTCGTCCCATGAAATCATCCCCCACCCCATTAAAACATTTCTGCTGGCTCCCCTAATTTGTTTTCCTGCCCCCTTCCTTGTGCTTCTCATTTCCTGGGATAAGTTCCAGCATCTCCACAGTCCTGTTCTGGACATCTATGAGTGAGAGGTTCCGTGTTGTGATTGTTTGTCTCATTAGTGTGCATGTTGAACTTGTTTTTGTTCACCAAACGGACGGGGAACCCGCAGTCTGGCGCGGGCTCTTGATCCCACACCAGAGAAGCTCTCTGCAATACATCAGTCGAGGGCCACATCCTCAGCCACCCAATCGCCTAATGTGTTCTCCCAAAAGTGCACATCTCTCTCTCAGCCAGGGACACCTTTTAGTATTCATGCAGCCCCAGGAGGGCGGGGGACTCGTTCACCCCTACCCCGCTCGACCCGGCTGTGGCCAAATCATAACTCATTACTGCAGTAACCGTGGTGACATTCACCTCCTCCCCACCCCCAACGGCGCCTGGAACGCCGCAGGCCGCTCCTTCATTATGCCTGTCTGTCATGAATTTGTAATGGATCCTGGACGTGGCAGGTGACGTCACAGCATTCACAAGCCATTCTGCTTTGGCAGTGGGGGGGCCACACCTTTTACCCCCACCCAGCCCATCTCACATATGCACATGGAGCTAACTGGTAAATTAGCAATAGTCTTCAGGCTTTATGAATAGTTTAACAATGGCACAGGTTTAAGGGCACCCATATGCCCGCCCCTCCCCACCCAGCCGGTGCCCCCGCCAGTACATCGGCTGGCTGACTGGCAGTCCGGCAATGGGAATCAATAGTGTCTCCCAAACGACCTCATTACAGAGGTGTGTGCTGTAACCCAGGGCGACAGACCAATGAAATTTTAAACATCATTAGAGCGAGTAGAATTGGGGTGGCTGCTGAACATACTCCCCACAAAAAGCAGACTCTCTGCACAGTCCCAGCGTCAGAGCACAAACTTGTGTACTTATTCAAACATTTAAATATAGCTTCATTAAGTTCCTCCCTGTAGAAATCATCTGGCTGGGTCCAGAAAAGTTTCTCTCCATAACCAACATGAACAATCACATCGCAGTCCCCTCAGCAGATGCTTTTGCCTGAGGTGACTTCCATATTCACAACTTGCTGTACACCATAGGGATCCAAGGAGACTTGGGTTCCGGCCCTGGCAACCTCTGGAGATCAGGGTTCAAGTCTCTGCCCCCGTTCTGTACATGCGGTGTTTGCATGACGTCCCCATGTTGTTGTGGGTTTCCTCCAGGTACATCCAAAAAAACCTGTATGTGTGAATGGTATGTGAGCATGCCCTGCAATGAGTTGGGACTACTGCATCTGTAGATTCCAGGATTGGTTCCAGACCCCTGTGTCCCAGCATCAGATAAATGCGTACAGATACTGGGTGGATGGAATAATAATGATGATGGTAATGTAATCTCTTAATAACCACGACTGACTTTCAGTGGTATTTAACGAACGTTTCCTGTGCGCCAGTTAATTTGACTGCCAGCCGTGGTCTTTGTGTGTGATTGACATTTGTCAGAAAATGACAATGACTTACGTTTGCATCTTGAGGTCAGCTGATATCACGGTGCTTGGGTTCCCAGATTCCAGGGAAATCTGGACGCACAGTAAGCTTATTAAGTCACTGGGTGCTGCTACAGACTGGAAAAGAGGGATATTAGGGGAGTTTGTCTTCTTAATTTTTTATTGGCCTGTTGTGTAGCTGCAGGAATAAGAGATGATGACCTCTTGCATGATTTACACCTGAGAACACCCCCTCCCTTCCCATTTTTCAGAGGGGGGCGAACGGGAGGTTGATGTTCTCATGCTGCGGATAATAAACCAGACATCTGTCTCTAAGAAAAGGGGGGGGGGGGGTTGTACTGTTACTCCAAACATGAGCTAAATGCTGACGTGGAATATAGAATATGTGATATAGATAATAAAAAAGTAAGATATAAGGAAGCTTAGTAGAGCAGATCATCCGTGCCTCCTCATTCTGTTGGGTAAACAGAGAGATGGGTGTTTAAATGGTCTTTTTTATGGGGCCCTAAATGAAGGTCACAAAGAGACGGTGAGTAAATGTCAAATTTAATCGCAGCGAACCTCCCTTCACTGTGTTTGCAGGTGGTTAAAGTGTTACCCAGTCCGGCAGGCTGCTCTGCCGCTATCTGCTTCCCCAAACATTACATTTTGTGGGCTAATGGCCTGCTGTAAATGATAAATACTGTACTTCGCACAGGTGATGCACTGAATACGCACATTGCATTTACATCGTATTTTATTCAATTAGCCTGTGCGCTTATCTGCATGGCCAAATGCGGATAAGAACATGGTCAGTGTTCATGACGGTCACGCTACTAATGGCACATTAATACCTAGACGTAGTCCTTGCACAATAACAGCCGAGTCGACGTCTTAATTTAATTTGAGAGCCGAGATGCACTCTGCAGAGGGAGTGTTTGCTCTGTGACCGGGGGGACGGATGTGACTCTCTCCGGCTATCGGCGGAGGGTGGTTAACACGTCACAATCATCTCGATGACATCAGCTCCAGCAGAAGGGAGGGCTGACGACGTTTTGGAACTCGTTAAATGAGCAGCATCCGATCGCCTGGAAGCAGCCATTAGCTGGAAGCGTGGAAACACAATCTGGCACCAGTGAGGAGACGCTAGGGAGAAAGACACTGCTAGCTCATTAACGTCAGAGGAACAATGAGTATAGCTCCTAACTGGCAAAGAACAATGAGTGTGTGGTTTAGAGGCAGCCAGAGGGAGGGGCTTATTAGCACAGCTGGGCAACTCCTTGCTGCTGGAGGTCATGCCAGGCAGTAGCGGCATGAAGCCAGGTGCGAGGCTATGCCAGCCCCTAGCTCTATACGGCCGTTTACATGGGCATGTATGTGCATGCATACATGTGTGCCGTACCATAGCCACGTATCATAACCTGCCCCGCCAGTTACTCAACTGTGGCCAGTGCTGTAAGATCTCTGTTGTATCTACTCACCAAAGAGTATCAGATAACAGTGCGACAGCGCAAATCAGTGTCATTCTCAATAGCGGCCTCTGACACAGAGACATCCTTAACCGTGCATGACAGAAGCGGACGAGAAAGTTGCATGTGCCGGAAACTCTTCTGGTCCTGAGCGGTGGTCCTGCTCATATGCGCTTCCAAGCCTCGAAATTCCATTTCCTGGGGAAATCCCTGATCCTGCTGGCCCAGAGGCACTTCGAGACCCCCAGGGGCCCCTGCTAGGACTCCGGGCTCCTGCTGCGCCAGCTACATGTTCAGCTGGACGTCACTGGGGCTACATTAGCTGAGCTGTGTGCTGGCAAGATGCATGCAAGGGAACTGTCCACACAGCATACAGATAAGCTGGCTGTGTATTCCTATGGTGTGTTGCCATGGAAATAGCAGTTTTTGTTCTTATAGATCTAAATGTTATTGGGAACATTCTGATCTCGTTCCAGACACGGGGCACCTTGGAATTCCATATTAGAGGTCATGCCATTGCAGTGCCCCCATGTTTCGGGGGGATAAACCTCACTGGGAAGGCACAAAGGTACCCCTGTTCCCATTTGAGCCAGTTCCCTAGTAGTGAATTGGGGAAACATTTTCACATTGAATACTCAAAGAATAGTGTTTGCTCAGAATGTTGTTCCTTCAGTGATGACTTTTTCCTTAGGGATGTTAAATGAGGAGGCACTCTCTAGAGGGAAATTCTGCATTGCAATGTTTATAATTAGCATTTCTCAGATGTGTCCACAACTCATATGCAGATGAATGGTGGGGGCCTGGATGGGGGGGGGGGTTCTGATACGCCATTATGGCTGAGGGTCGTTCAAAGAAGGGTGGTTATATTCAAGGATCAAAGGTAAAACTTACAGTTGCATCAGCTGCATTAGAGGCTGGCCACTCTTTGATAACGAGCTAGCTTAGCGGCTCTTTAGCCATGGTGCATCTCAGGCCCAGCCTGGGGGTGAGTGAGCGTTGTCAGGCTTGCTTGAGGAGCAGGCTACCGACGAGCACCGTAAACTGGAGAGCAGGGCTTTAGGGGGGATCTGTGCACAAAGACCTCTATTTCTGCTTTGGTCTCCAAAGCTATATGCCATATGTGTAGAACATAAGGCTTCTTCATGTTAAAAAGTCAACAGCACAAATTTACTGGATACTGTTTAATGTTCTTGGACGTATTCTCCTTAATCCCGTTACTATGGAACCACTTCCACTGCTGAATGGCCAACAGTACCACCAAGTGGAATGGTGATGTCGTCCTTCAGAAGAAGAGGAGATCGTCACATTGTCACATCACATGATTGAATACCAAAGGGACGTATTTACTGGCTTTACATATTTCGGTCACATAATGAAGGTAATGGCTCTGTATGAAAGTGTGTGTGTGTGTGTGTGTGTGTGTGTGGGAGCTGAAAAAACATGCTGGATGATAAGATACCTCTTGCTACAACTTGAAATTCAAAGTTGCAATGACATACTGAGCTCTGAAATATTTACAAGTATCAACTCGTTCATTTCTGAGGGAACAAGCAGCAGAGGTCCACGCTACGCTCTGAGTCCTTGAACAGACCTTGACAGAATGTCTGTGCGGTGCCATCACTCTCTCTGACACATCAAGCCGTCATTCAGGAGGCGTCTGAGTAACCAAAACACAAAGTGATTGTTACCATCATAACACTGACCAAATGAGTGTTTCCAGCACCACATCACCATCTGCTTGGCCAGAATGGAATAGAATCTGTTCATGAAATGCATATTTCTTAAACTCAAGACCATAAGAAGTTCAATTAGTTGGAATTAGACGTACAAATAGTTGGAATAAATGCTTCTTCAGAGAATTTCCTTTACTGTGGCTCAGTGGCCTAAACCTGCATGCTTGTAGTCATAAGGTCGCCAGTTCAAATCTAGCTGTCAATTAACATAGGAACCACTCTCTTAGAACTGTAATTTGGGTTTAAATTTATTACTAAATACTAATGGTTCCTTCAAATGTGATATGATTTTTTCTAAAATAGTATTTTTGTTATTAAAAAAATAAATGTGCAATATTTTTTACTGAATTAAGCATCTGTCCCAAGACCTCCTCTGAGCACCCATGGAACCTGTACCTGTATAATTTGTAGGCTGTGGAAACATTAATTATGTGGACGATGTATTTTGTTCATCTCAGACCTCTCCCTGCATCTTCTGGTCCAGGTCCCTGTCTTTTTCAGGCTGTTATCTTTTGTCTCTAGGGCACCACCCATCGACTGAAAAACACAAGCGCCTATTTTGCCTTAAACTTCTTCAGACATGCACAAGTGGGCTGTCTGCCGATCTCTCTCTCTCTTATGGCAAGGACGCAATCACAAACGGCTTTCTGTAACTGGCCTAGCAGCCCCAACAAAGGAGGGGCAGCTGTGATAATGTGCTGCATCTTAACATCACCCGCATCCTTCCCAGACGACCACACTAAAGTGTTGAGGCATTTAATATCACCCTGCATTTCAGATTCACCCTCCACCTATTCCCACATATTATTCCAGCACCCCCACAAACTCTTAACATCTGCCACAAACTGTTTAATCACTAAACCAGTTCCGGCACATCCAAAAGCAATCACGTCACCACTAGCTGACTAAATTGTGCGAATGATGTTGGAGTCGACTGTCCACGTGAGTCGGGCTATGAGCGTCAGCCCAGGCGAGCTGGATAAAATGTGAACGTAAGTGATTCACTGCTACGTTAAAAGTCATTGAGTGATGTTTGGTTCAGAAGGCGCCGTGACGTAGGTGTAAATGAAGCGCTTTATCAGCGCTAAGCACAGAGGTGGCCCCTATGACAAATACTTGGCATTTCCTGAAGCTGCTAACTTTCAGCTTGCATTAAGAAACCCATTTGTTCTATCTGACAGAATATTCTCATGGCTTTCCTTACAACAAAAAAAAAGACTTCGCTTCAAAAAATGACTAAAAAAAGACTAATAAAAAAAATCACCCTAATAAATTAATCCCATTATAATAACTTTTAATCTTATATCATGGTAATTATTGTAAATAAATATGAATCATTTGTTCTGATTTCCTGGTTATGGTTTTCACATTGCCTAAGCCGAAGGAAGCACTAGCGAGTTCAGCACACGATTCAGCATTATATGTGCCATCCATATTTATTTATGCTGTAATCTGTAACAGTCACATCATTTCCAGGTAATGCATTTGCATATGCCTATTATGTTACCTAATCCTCATCTGACCCTGTGTCACTTGCTTTTCAGGTCATTATTGCACCATTTTCCTTGTTTTCAGATGATTGATGCTGTCGTTGTTTGCACCTTAATTTTTCTTTTGGGTTTAAAAGCATTTATCTATCCACTTACACTATATGACCCAAGTAATTACAGGAATCGGCTATTCGAGCCACGTCGAATGCCGACACCTTTACACTAAACCACACGGCTATGTGAGCAAACACTGCAGCAGAATGGGTACGGAAGGGATTAGTCACTTTCAGCTTTGCACCATCATCGGACACAATCTTTCCAGTAAGGCAGATGGCCAAAGTTCTACCTTGCTAGAAATGATCATGAACTGGATGGTGGCTAGGAGCGAGTTCAATTACAAAGCGGTAGGGTACTCGATGTCAGAGAGAGGGACCGACATCAATACCCACCCTGAATGGCAGCAAATCCCACAAGAATGTTTTATCATCTAATGGAAAGCCTTCCCACAAGAACAGAGGCTATTATAGCAACGAAGGAGGACAAACTTCATAATTATTTCAGAAAGAGTTGTCGGACAAGTTAGTGTTACCAAACCTTTAGCTGAAGTCAGATACTAACAAAATACAACTGTGCTAGGTAGAATTTAAAATGTTAAAGTGTGAATACCTCACTCAGCTATATGGGTCAGGGCACAAGAAAATAATTACATAGCAACACACTAGCAAGAGCAAGGGCAATCAGAAACCAGATGCCAATCCGAGGTCAGCGTGTGATCAGTCTGTGATCTGCCTGTCATTCTGTAATCAGTCTGTGATCAAGCTGTTATCATTCTGTGATCAGCTCCACCTGAAGGTTGGAGGGATGTTAGGGATAAAGCCTCTCAGGTACAGGACGCCTCGGCCCCACAAAGAGGTGGATTCGTTCTGCCCCGCAGTGCTCAGCTCACAGATGCAGGGGACAATGTGTCTTAGCACTGTACAAGTGATCTGTCATGTTCATCTCCTGAGCAGGTGCTGATTCCTGATCAATTATATCTATTAAAGGAAAAAAAATGTATTGCAAGGATTATTTATTTCGCGCACAGTGATATTCAGTGCTCAACACAGAAATGGTTCAAAATATCACACCAGCACAAAGCACCCTGATGCCGATGAGATCGCGACCCAAGCAGCTGACTTAAGGCCAAAAGACTGGCTTAAGAAGGTCACTTTTTTGTAAATCTCACCTTTGATTATGTCTTTTCATGGCCCTGTGGGAAGCGATGCATTAGCGATTATCTAAGGTAGTCAAAAGTCAAGGCGCCTGCACAATGGCCAAGGTTCAGAGGGACTGAAGGGCAGAGCCACTTGACTGTGAGTACAGCCGTGGCAGCGGCTGACAATTTACAGCGATAGACAATTTACAGCGGGGTCTTGCCTGAATAACTACAAACCAACATTACGGACAAGCTGTAGGCGTGATGTAGAGCTTTGAAAACCATGGTGTGTGTGGGAAAAGGTGAGGACAAACTCTTCCTAAGTCAAAGTGGCTATTTGGCTATTTGTTTTGTACATGATGTTGAATGAGGAAAGCAAGTGTGTTTGTGTGTGTTTCTGGGCGTCGGCTGTCCGATCACCGAGGTCTGCATGCATCTTGAATTCATAACATACTCTGTCTAATGTTCAGCATTAGTTCCATGATGTTACGTTCAGCACCATCCGCTCCTCCTGTGTGCCACGCCCTTGTGATCTCCAATTGTTTTCACCTGTGTGGCGTTGCCGCACGCCTGTCCTGTGCCTGTCTAATGTATTTAGATCTGCGTCTGCGTCTCTTCCGGCAGACGCGGCATTGACGTTTCCTGTGTTGGTGTGTCCGTGAACATTAAACCCTGTCTTCCCGGTTTCCTGACTGGACATTCCCTCCTTTCTCCGCTCACGCCACCGACGATCGTAACACATGATGGACGACCTCTTGCTTTATCATGATTAACTGTACAGACGAGACACCAGATCTTGGCACAAGGAATTTCATAGATGTCACACAGTCAGCAGACACCTACAGGGGAATTAGGAATAATGAATCTGAGTGGCAGAACTTTATCAGAAAGGTCGTACCATAAAGATTTACATTCCCGAAATGTCAGCATCAAATCCTGTTCAATATTGCTGTAGGAGCTTACAGTACATCAGATATTTATCCTTTAGGTAATTTGTGCCTTATTAAAGGGTATGAAGCCGTTATAATCATGTAACTCAATCTAAGAAAACATACTATCAAACACTTATAATTGTAAACCACCACCCACAAGATATTTTTTGAAAGTGTGATATGTTTATCCTCAAATGCAGCAATATGGGACTGCAAGATGAGGACTCGAAAAGCAAAAAGAAGAGGTTCTTCACTCGAGATTACGCACAAGGTCAAGGATCTTCTGAGAAAACGGAGCCCCTCCTTGGCAAGGGGAATGCTGGAGTCAATTAGCAATCCTGCCTTAAAATTTCAATTCTAATAAGATGAAAACAGCTGGTCCTGAATTTTAAAGGAGCCTAAATGAAAGGATGCGAGATCTGCAGGATTCAAAGATGAGCGGACTGCTGATCGTCCTGAATGAAACCAAAAGGAACTCTAACTGATGAAAATGAGCAGAATAAGCATGCCGACCTTCCTCGTACCCAAAGATTAGGCAAGCCCATTTCATTAACAAAAATATCCCCATTAAAGGAACATCTCCAGTCCCAGAAGATGAGCGAGGAAGCACTGAAGTTAATGACCTAAAGGAGGACAAACTCTTCTTCCACAAAACGCATGTATTCTGTGTGAGTGTTACGTCCAGCTCCGTCCGATCCTCATGTGTGCCATGCCCACCTCGTTACCTCTCGTTTATCCCTGATTGTTCTCACCTGTCTCGTGTTGCTGCCTGCCTGTCTTGTGTATTTCAGTCTGCGTCTGCGCAGGTTCCGGCAGACTTGGCATTAACGTTGCTTGATGAGTGTTGGTCTGCCTTGTCCGTCGTCAATAAACCCTGTTTGCTCGTTTGCCTGGCTGGACTTCCCTCCTTATCCGCTCGACCACCGACGCGCACCGTAACAGTGAGTAAAGGCATTGCAGCATCTCATGTGTGTAACCCAAATGCTAGTGACTTGCAATGTTACCATTTACATCCTGGATTTTTAACTGAACAGCAAACTTTAATTGGGCAGCTTCACATTCCGAAATGCCAATCTTTACTATTTTATTTCTTTTTTTCATGATAAAAAATATTGCCTTTAAATCAAATTCAACAATAATCTCATTCCCCTTAAAGCCAAGTTCCCGACTTCTCTTCCAAGTAACATCGCATATCTCTCCTTAATACAGATGTAATACAGATCTTACTAACAGTACTGTTAATTAGCCATGACTGAACAGATTTTTTATCAAAACCAAACAGTTCGCATACAGCAGTAGAAGGATAGTTATATTGCAGAAGAGGAACAGCACCTAGATGATCATACTAATTATCTTGTGTGATGCAGAAGATGATCTTCCCAGTACCTCCCATGCAGGGCTTATTCACACAAGGTCACAGAGATTCGGCAAAATGCCTGGGAAGGTCTGGGCAGAATCCGTCATCTTAGATCTTTCATGCGAGAAAACCCACCCAGATCTAGTGAAAACAGATCGCAGAAAACAGAACCCACGACTTCAGAAGCATCACCCAGCAACAACAGCGGTTTCCTGCATTAAACTGGTGTTTATACTCAGTCTGGTTTCTATGAAATACTAAATGTTCTTTGCTCACATCCGTTCTGAGGCACATTGACTCTGTGGTCACGGAAACCCTGTCCAACTCAGTCCATTCAATTTTAAATAACATTTTTTTTAAAGAGGTGTTGACTTTTTTCTTTCATTTACTACAAACTCCCTCAGTCAATAATACTAAATTCAACCAAGAAATACAATTATGGTCTACTGGTTGTTGACGACCCATGTCTTCCCTATTCCCTAAAAACTTGTAGAAACAAAGGTTAACTTGATTTAGTTCAACCACATATCCATCTTCTATATCTGCTTGTCATATGCAGGGTTGTAGGGGGTCTGGAGTGGGCACAAGACAAAATAACCCAGGACAGGATACACGCATCATTTGACAATTCCAAATCACCTTGGCATGTTTTAAGTCTGTGGGGGCAAAACTAGAGAACCCAGATGTTCTCACAGGGAGGACATACAAACAATAGCCACAAACCACCAGGGCAGAGATCTGAAATCCAGCCCTAGAAGTGGGAGGCAGTTTTGCTAACTACAGCACCACTGTGCTACCCCTCAGTTGCAGCTCTTCAACAATAATAAAAGTTGAATTTAAGTAGATTAAATTAGCTATTCGGTTACTTAATTGTGTATGGACATTTAACTGTCGACTAATATGCTTAATACGGTGTTTCCCAACCTAGTCCTCGGGGAACCCCGGAACTCCCTCCCAGCTCCCAGCCAATCAGGAACACCGAATGCCTGGTACAGGCACTGGGACCTGAGAGGAAGCAAAAACGTGGACTGTCCGAGGTTCCCTGGGGACTGGATTGGGAAACACTGGCTTAATATAACAATTAATCCTCTTCATTTGTAGTATATTAAGGGCCACAAAAGCACATTTTAAAAGTTTTCATTCAGCATAAATGCACCTAATCAAATTAAGCACTTATGTATATATATTATATCTTAATTAAAAAAACAATAAATAATTAAGAGTGCAGCTCGAACATAATCAAGCAAATTCGGTGGCCCCCCAAGATCAAATTCTTATGTTTTGGGAGGTAGGAGCAGCTTCACAGTGCACTTTACAGCTCAGCAAGTGCCCCCTCCAAGGGGGGGAAGCGGAGGGGGCTGTGCAGGAAGCAGGTAACCTTGCAGAGCATTCTGGGAAAATGATGGCTGCCATTATGGACTCCTTAGCAGCACTTTAGCAAGCAGAATATTTATGATGTCAGTGCTGTGTACGGTGTCACCTGCCGTGCTTTACCACCTTGATGAAGCGCCCTTCACACGCCCTTAAGCATGCGTGTAGCTCCTGAACGACGACCTGCTTCCTTTATATCTCAGCAGGAACACCCCCCTGCTCCCCCCAGGCCACCCTTAAGCAGGATTTATGTTGCACAAGGTCTTTCGGTGAACTGAGGACAGGCTAATCAGGACATGAGCTCCCATCTTAAATACAGCAAAAGCAAGATATGAAATTTCTATTATGCCCCAGGGGGTGTCTATCCCGGCGGCAGGAAAAGTAATCGCATCCCTGCTGGTATCCTGAAGGGCCTTTAATGCCACATGCCCTCAGGGTGCTTGGTTGACCCTGTTCTCTCACACCAAAAAGACTTTAGACCAGGGTTCCCCCCCATTCCGGTCCTAGAGGGCCAGTCTGCACCACAGTTTGCGGATTTCTCTGCTCAGACACACATT
This sequence comes from Cyphomyrus plagiostoma, assembly GCA_019775915.2. Lineage (NCBI taxonomy): Eukaryota > Metazoa > Chordata > Actinopteri > Osteoglossiformes > Mormyridae > Cyphomyrus > Cyphomyrus plagiostoma. The sequence continues at coordinate 20,708,869 of JABFEA020000119.1, read as the reverse complement.
ACTCAGTCAATAAGTAGGTGTGTCTGAGCAGAGAAATCCGTAAACTGTGGTGCAGACTGGCCCTCCAGGAGTGGAATGGGGGAATCCTGCTTTAGATAAATGCGCCTGCTAAATATGCAAATGAAAAATGTAATAATTTAAAAATTTATTTGAGCTAAAATTACATGAGCAGGATGGACTGGAAGCACACGAATGAGTGTAAACAAAGAGGAGGGTGTAGATGTGTTGGGCCAAAGTGATTCCATCATGACAGGAGCCGGCACGCAGCCCACAGTAAATGCCCTAAGGCTGCTATGGAAACAGGAAGCTTTTTCAGCCTTGTGTTTTCATGTAGGATGCAGTGAGCCCCTTTCCTCAAACCTAAAAAGAGGACAATGTGCAATTTACCTCTTCCAAAGCGATGCTAATCCTTCTGCTTTGATTTCGCCTGCAAATGTGTGCATTTCTAGTGGATGCCTACCGAGCTGAATTAAGAATGCTACCCCTTCTAAAGCCTACTGCTGTGCATGATTCACTGTGTTTAAGTATGAACTTAAAAATTATCATGACATCTCACAAAAATATACTTTGAAATGCTTAATATTAAATACGCTTAAAGGGGGGGAACAGTGACTGATGTTCCACATCAAGTGTTTGACACGCTCTGGCTCACAAACTTTTTTTTTTTCTTTTTTAAATACATGCTTCAACAACATAGTTTGACTGCAAAACATTACAGGCTATTATGTTTCAAAATTGTTTTAAGAATTGTACCAAATACTTTTTTTGTGTTACTGGGATTATATAGCTAAAAATCATAGATATAAAAGCATGTCACAAGGTTTAACTAAGTATATGAAATCAGTGCTTTGATCTTCACAAATGGTACATGTGAGATTTAGAATTTCAGGGGAGTTCTTGACATCATTGAGGGTCCTGGGCCTGGCGTGGTTGTTCCAGCTATCACAGTCTATGACCCTACAGAGTACCGCAGTCCATGGACAGTTCTTCTCTATTATGACCACCCCTGTTAAATATATAACATTATATGTAACTGGCTGCGGCAGCGTGGTGGTGCAGTGGTTAGCACTGTTACCTCACACCTCTGGGACCTGGGTTTGAGTCTCTGCCTGGGTCACATGTGTGGAGTTTGCATGTTCTCCTCAGGATACTCTGGTTTCAGTCCGAAAACATGCTGAGGCTCATTGGAGTTCATAAATTGCCCATAGGTGTGTGAGTGGTTGATGTGTGTCCTGCGATGGGCTGGCCCCCTGTCCAGGGCTGTTCCCTGCCTCGTGCCTGTTGCTTCTGGGATAGGCTCCGGACCCCCCCACGTGACCCAGTAGGATAAGTGGGTTGAAAAATGGATGGATAACTGGCTGCTTCTCAGTTTTGCTGGGGAAGATCTTTAGAATCTAACTGGTGGGACACCATAGACGACTTACGCATAGGCTCACTTGGAAGAAAGCATTGCTCTTGTAAGAGCTTTACAATGCTTGCGTACTTGGTCATTTTAAATTCTCCTGATTGTCATGTGGATACACAAGCAGAATGTCAAATTACTTTTGACACCTTTCCATTTTAACTATACTGAAATACACAGCACCCTCACTAAGATTTAAAGCCAAACAAGAAATGAAGTACAACAACATAACATTCTACGCAGTGACAAACAATTACATATCGTAAATCACAACTCGAGTGATACGGGGTGCTTCAGTAAAGCCAATTGCTCAAATTAATTGTATTGATGTGGATGATTCACAAACTAAGAGTGTGTGGTCTAATATCTCTCCTTTAAGCTCCATAAACTACTAATGAAGAATATTTGTCTTTATGCAATGTGAAGCACTGTACTAGATGTACTTCTATAAATCTCACTGCTGATTAGACTCTATATCAGGACACTGGGTTAATGTGTATCTATACATAGTGTGGCAAGCATAGGAGACTTTGGTATGCAAGACAAAAACCCCTCGAAGGGCGAGGCTTATTGAGCCACCAGGGAACACAATACAAAAAGGTTATGAAGCGACGGCCCATTCAGGACGGACATCTCCCAGAATGCCCTCATCTCTCCTCACACATGAACGTTTGGCTTCCCTTTCCCTTCTATTGGCTTCTTCCCAATATGGGCTTTAAGCCCTGCAAGGGGACACTGTCCCCTGTTGGCTTGCATTGTTTTGACCACCCCAACATATAATATATAAGGTCACAGTGAGCCTGGATCCTATAGGATAGGTAATAGGGGACCCCGTGAGTGGGATGCCATCAGAGGGATCTGCGGGCTCCTATATATAAGCATAATGCTATTCTTACATTAACCTAAAGTAGTGTTTCTCAACCATGTCTTCGGGGGACTCCCAGTGGGGAACTGGGAGGATGCAAAGGACTGGATTGAGAAACAATGAGCTAAAGGGAGATGCTTTATCACTTGACTCCCATGTATTTACGTTGAACCTGTCACAGCTGGCGGTGACGTCCCATATGAAACACATACCTGCAGTGAAACACTGCATTAATCAGCCAATGCACAGCTTACCTTAAAGGCCCCGTCCTTGTAAAACATGCTCCCTCCATCTGCAGACACACGGGCTGCACATAGCCGTACAAATGTCAGAATGTATTAGCTTCACCATTGTGTCGCAGGACCATTTATATGACAGACGTCTCACCACAAGCTTTTCTGAGTGATGCAATTTTATTGTTCGGGTATGCCGCTTGAAGAAGCCATTGATCCATTTTAGAGAGAATATATCTCTCCTCCCACAACAAGAAGCTGCTTTCCGGGAATTTTCAGAGAACCCAGGAACAGTGGGAGATAAACAGTAACTACTAGTTAAAGATATTGGGTTTCAATTGGACTTGATTTTGGACTTGGATATTAGACTATTGATTTAAATACCAGGAAAGACACTTCTGTCGAACTCTCGAGCATGGTAATTAAGCTTAATTGTGTAGAATCAAACTATGCAGAAAATACAAATAGGCAAGATTGAACAAACCTTTAGCTACACAGGCTGATGCGGATGATGCGACATTTAATGATCCAAAGATGCTCTGTCACCTGCTGATTTACTGCCACACGCGTGACCTTACCTTTTAAAGGACTAAATCCCCCCCAAACCATAAATTGGACCGGTTACTTGGATGGGCTCCATACAATGGCAGATTTATTTGAGATAAAATATGGCAGGCTGTTCCGTTCTTACAGCATCCATGAGACGTAAAGCTGAGGCGATAAATTGACGATGTTCAAGCAATAATGGAGCTAAAAAACTCACCAGGGTCGCAGAGGGTCAGGGTCACTCTGTCGTCATGGTGACCTAGGGAAAAGCAGGCCAGGGATGTATTTTGGATTTGGGTACTTCAGTGCCCCTGGCAAGCCAGTTAGGAGCCAGGACTGGGTAGAAACTGGAGACTTTGGTGTTTCTGCCACGTTCCAAATCAAACCCCGCATAGGAAGGACCCCGCTGAACTGCAGGGTGTAAGACAACCTCAAGCATGTCATGTGTGTTTAAGGTGAATACCCCAATTAAGTGAGAGGGTTAAAAGGCAGTGGCTGATAGTGGAAATGGGGCGGGGGGGGGGGGTAATATAATAAGGTTCTGTCCCAAATCAAATACTTAGTTGCTATACAGTAGATGAAATGGAGTGTATGAAGTGAGCAGTACATACAAATCCTTGATATCGATGAGACAGTAAGGGAACGATACCCAGATGACACACTAGCTCCTGGGAAATTCCCAAGTGTGCAACCAGTGGAGGTTACGCTATCCCACAAGGCCACTGGAGCTGCCACCAAAGACATTTGAGTACAGATGGTGCAGGAACTGCCGGCTCTGTACAAAGATGAGTAGAACATAAAGTCAAGTTACATAAGTTGACTTGAGAATGGCTTTTTTTTCCTTGATTGTTTTTAAACAGTTTTTAAGTGTCAAGGAGGTCAAGCTACAGCCGTGGTGGGCATCCAGGCCAGGTAATGCAAAACTGCAACCAGAGTATGTCCAAGTGCAGTAGTACTGCTCTCATGCATGCATGCAATACATGCAACACTAACAGTCAAGTAGTACAAACTTGTAGCAAAATTCAGTGTTTACTGTGTAAGTATTTGATTTTGGATGCATCCTAAATGTTGTAATAGAGGGTTATTGCCATTTAATGTCTCTTATTTACTCTGCCATGTTCCAGTATTATCTCTGTTTGTGTGTTTCTCATTCTATTTATTGTTTGCATGATTACACAATTGCACTTTTACCCGAGACTGTTGAAATCATTATTGTAACCATCACTTCATTTTGGACTATAACTGTTTCTGGTAAGAGGATGCCGTTTATGGGTCACTTGGTTTGTAATTCTCTATTTAATTACGCGCTGTCATCGAATCATTGTTAACATTTGTATAATATACCTGTGCATTGTGGGTCTTATTGTGTAACTGTAATATTTAGTATCTGGTTAGTGAATCGTATAGGCAGCCAGCACCCAGCACGCAGTTTACACAGTCAATGAGCTCACCTGTGGGCAAGCCAAATGTTTCCTTACCTTAAGGAAATGTCTTATGTAATATATTTATGGTGTGTAGAAGCGCACAGCACACTCACTGGCGATGTTCCCATTACAACATCTTACGCTCTCCAGGTTGGGTCTGTTTACTTTTTCTTTTGTCGTCTTATTCGCACAGCCAGCATTCAAGTCATTTCGTGGAATAATGAAAAATAGAAAATTCTGTAAGTCTGTCATGTTCGTGTGCGTCAATGACCCTCTGCAATAAAAAATAAATAAACAGAGATGCATCACGTCACGTCAGCAGTCCTACTTACCTCCATTCCCATGCCGGAGGACTGAATTAATCATAAGACCAGGCCTTGGCCCTGGGGCTGGGTAACCAGGAGGTCAGCAAAGCGTTTTCCTGTCAGGGTGAAGCTTGTTAATTAGGGTTATCTGGGTGGGGGCAGGTGGTACATGATTTGCATGTGAGGGAAATGATCAAATTAAGTTGGAGACACAACAGAGGGACGCACACACTGACGGAATGAAACTGGAGGGGTGATAATATAGAGCAGATGAGCACTGTACCTGCACAGGACAACAAGTAGTCTGGCAGGGCAAAGGCGGACGTTTATCACCCTGTGGGCTTCATTACACAGCATTTCTTGTGTAGAGCTGTCCTGCGTCAAAACACAGAGCTGTTCTGAGACATCTCTGCTGCTCTATGTATGTTTCTGGCCCAGTGTAGACTCAAGCATTTCTGATAGGATTTCCCCACTATTTTTGTATATTTCTTTTATTAGTCTTCCTATAGCTGAGATCCTCCAACATACAGGGAAATCTGGGGGTTGGTGGCGGGATTGGCACTCCAGCCACTGGAAAGAACTCACACTCAGTGTGGTGCTCAGGTATTGCCCATGCACGGCTGCACTCAGGATCTCACGCCTGCGCCATACTCACGCTCAAAGGTCCACCAGCAATTCCCATTCTTGGATCAGAAAAGAAAGGTGCACAAAAGCTGGGATCACAGGATCCCAATCGCCGGATTCCGCCGTGATGGACACACCACTGCATGTGGATCACGACGTGCCGTCAGTCAGATGAGACAAGCCTTTGACTGCTGCTTCTGGGCCGGGGATGTGTGGAACCCAGGGCAGGAGCGGCGTGTCAGGCAGCAGCGGCATCCCCGCCGAATGTAACCTGTGAGCTAAGCAGAATCATTTCACCAGTTAAAGGGAAGGGGGTGTTTCACCCTGCATTGGAGAAAAGATTTAGACTAGTACACCAGTAGTGCTGAGCAGAAAAGAACTTCAGTCCCAAAGATCCCAAAGATAATGACCCCCCCACCCCCCCTTTAAGAATTCACATAGATTTTACACGGCTGGCTTTTTTGAGAAGACTCCTGAGTTCTTGCTGTGCTAGCATAACAGCACCGCAGGGTTAGCTGACTGGGACTGCTGCCTCTCCGGGACCTGAGTCACAGAGATCTTTGCTGTGCCAGAAAGGAAAGCAACAGAGCGTTAGAAAGGACGGCTGGCTGCTGTGCTGTGGAGAGCTGCTGCACAGTCTCTTCTAGATGGGAGATGGTGTGGAAGGATCAGCAACATGGAGGATCTGCTCTGGGGGGGAGGGGGGGTGAGCAGGACAGGTGGAGGGACTCTTACAGAAGGTGCTATGTGCATTGGTCACATGACTAACCAGATTTTCCCAACAATTTTCACAGCACGTGGCATATTTTCTTTGTCCTTGGGTCAGGTGACCTGGTTTGACATTTGGTGTTCTGAGATGGAGCTTCAGCTAACAAAGAATTTACTAACGACACCCAAACAGCAGCGTTGTCTGTTTCTAGCTCCATAAAAATACCTCATCCTGTCACAGATCCTGAAGAAGCCCCTTCCTTCTTACATAACCAGCAAGAATATCATGAGCACACCACACAAACCTTCTGCCCTGGAGTACAGCTTTACTGCAACGTCATACATTTCATCAGAGCTCCAGTTGTCCGTCTGACCAACAGCTAAATCAAAGAAAATTTTTAGGGGGGTTTGCAGATGATCCCTATGAACCTTAGAGCTAGTTCCTGAAATGGTTTTATACGCAGGAATTTGACGTTCTGCAGCCCTTCACAGCTCTACATAGGTTTCTCGCGCCTGGCATCAGGCTCTCCAATCCCCTCTGCTTCTGCTCTTCTCCACTTATATCACCCGGATATTAACGACCTGCCTTGGCTTCTAGCGATGCTTCCCGCTGCAGATTGAAGGTAGGGAAACACACAGCTCACACATATGTATGAGTTTCTACGTTGTTATCATTTTGACAAGCAGACAGAAAGGGATTGAATTCAGCTGCAAGTGGCATCAGACTGTGTGTCTGTGGCTGCGTGCTGAGCTGAGGGAATGAGCACCAAAAATAAAGGTGAAGTAAACATGGTATCTAACCAGGCTTTAAGGAGGACTGCATTCTCCCAGGGTTCCTGCGTCCAGATCCAACCAGAACAAAAGAAACGTGACTGAGGGGACACTGGTTTTATTTATCCCTGGCAAGGTCACCACAACAAGACCAGGCTGATAACAATTACAGTTTACTCACAGTTTATTCACCCGTGTTCCACAGATTTTTCCCCTAACTAATAATGGTACGAAAAGCTAATTCATATCAGAGGACAGAGGATATCTATGTAAGGCGGTGCTGAAGCCTTGTACCTCCAGTATCTCATGAAATCATATTACTGTGAGCTGCTTCTTCTCAAGAGCCTCACTGATCCACTGAGGTTTATCTGAAATCATAATTATTTGCCTGTAATTAAATGGTATCCCGTTTAGAATATCTGGTTCAAGTCACTTGTTCGAACATCCAAAGACACTTTGCTGAATTTAGAATTTTAAAAGATGAATGCAATAAAAATTCTCATTTTATTGCCCACATTTTACAGTCTTTCATGTTTTAGCAGAACTTACGGTCACCACCACCCCCCGGCTGAGGTTAGCTGCTGATACAGAGCTTCAAACAATGGGTTTCTGACCTGAAAAATGCCCAGATTTTTAAAACCTCTCTTAGACCGTAGAGTACAGATTCATAAGAACATAAGAACTATAAAACGAGAGGAGGCCATTCGGCCCATCAAGCTCACTTGGGGAGAACTTAACTAATAGCTCAGAGTTGTTGAAATCTTATCT
>JABFEA020000119.1:20674290-20701123 GCA_019775915.2 Cyphomyrus plagiostoma | reverse complement strand
AGAAGACCCCGCTCCCATTCGTCATTGCCTGCCACCACACGCTGCCCGGCAACCCCGCCGCCCCGCGGGCCCCCCCCCCCCCCCGCCCTACCTCCTGCTGGCCGGCCCGGCAGACCTCTTCCCTCACGCGAGGCCCTGGAAAGTCCGGCTGCAGGGGCCTGGCTGTCCCAGAGGGTGCACTGCTGATTCCGGTCTGGTCAGGGGGCTTCCCACAGCACGGGGGTCTGTGAGGGAGAACAGGATTGGGAAGCAATTATTTACAGAGAAAACAAATTCCACTTTATTTGGATGGATTGAATTAGAATCACTGAAGAAATCAACATGTTCACATATCTTAATAAGGTAATATAAAAAAATCAATAATTGGATATAATTTACTAATTTGATTATTTTGATTATAGAGCTGCATTTATCAAGGTCATTCAACTTACACTACATAGATGCTAACCTTGGGACTCAAAGTTTTTCTCCAGAGGACAAATTCATCTCCAACAGAGGTGCAGAGTTGGCTGTGACTGAGACATATGCCCCTCACTGTCCTTTACCAGAACTGATATCACTGACCAGGCCAAGACTGTCACCCAAAAGCACAGAGGGTGATTTAGCATTAACCAAAACCAGGAGTAGGTGGGGCTGCCTTACAGGTCTGCAGATCAGTGTGAACAACTGTTTAGGGCCCGTTGTGAAAGGACAGACCAAAAGGAAGATCCACACTCTCCACGGGAGGTTTGGCCCCAGAAATTTCAACAAACATATTAGTGGGGGTCTGCCTTTCATGTGCTGCCCCTGCAGAATGTAAACAGAGGAAAAACTTCTGTTTGTGGCTGAAAATGGATGCCTCTTTGCAGGTAAGGACCAAGGAATATTCCACTCAGTCATGGAAGGTCCAAACCGTACCCGCCTTGTCCAAGGGGTTGGGGTATGGGGCTTCAAGTGAATGGATTTCCCCGAATAGGGCAATGCTGTTACCTGCAGGAATGACATACTGTCAAGCACTAGGTCACACGGTTACACTCCACACTTAATGTGTTATCAGATGAATGTGGCAGCACTATACACAATATATTATATGGTTTAATCATTTCACCATCTTCATACATTTCATATATTTTTGTTTCCCCATATCTTGTAGCTAATTATGTACTTGTGCTGATGTAATTTAAACATGTATCACATTCTTTTTATTTGCATTACGATTTGCTAAATGAATAAATATAAATAAATTTTACATATGTTGTTTAGCCTGAGCGGCATCACATTTACTACTACACTTCATTACTGAACACAGATCTTACAAGAACGTAAATTGCATTCAATGTTTTCCACTTGTTCGGCAGATAAACTGTTGATATTATTATGTCTTTTTATATTGATCATGGTACATTCAATGATAAATTATGTTTTAAGCTTGGAATTTGAGCAGATGTTGAGGGGTTTGGGCAGGGAGGGGTTAAGGGAAATGGGGGGAGGGAGGGGGGGCATGTTGGATCCCACCCCCGACTCCCAGGCTGCTGGTAGGTCCTGCAAGCACTTTCCAGGATAGCAGGGGAAGCTGAACAACCGCCCCCCCCTCCTCGGCTCCTCCCACTCCCCCTAACACTGCCCCCCCCACATCCTGCAGGCCCCTGCATCGCCACACATTCCGAGCCCCCACCCAGGCCAGTCACCCTCAGACCTGCTTCAGGTGGTGCTCAATTTACATTTTGTTTTTTTCACAGACACTTTTACCCAAAGGGACGTGCATCTTTGAGGAAGCAGTTTGAGTCCCTGAGCCAACTGGGAGTTAAGGCCCTCCCCAACTCAACAGCCGAACAGTGAAATCACTCTGCTGTTTGTAGGATTTGAACCAGCAACCTTACGGGCAATGGCACAGCACCCTACACCAGCTGAGCTGCAAGACACTTAAACAAAATAAAATAAGATAAAATAAAATAAAATAAAATAAAATAAAGAGATAAAGCAGGTAGCAAATTGGCTCAAGACATGGGCTGTTGGTCCAACGTGGGTCCCTGCTTGGGTACCGCTGAGATGGCACTTAACCCTGAACTGCTTCAAAATAAATCGAGTGATGTTATTATGTAAGTTGTATTGAAATGAAAGTGTCTAGTACAAATATTAATAGGAAATGTGCAGTTTTTTTCTTATTGGTCCATGTCCCACATGGTCACCCTACAACAGCTGCGTGTGCCAGTGTAACTTGGCTGCATTCGTTTTTTTTTTCTTGTTTTTTTTTTTGGGGGGGGACGAGCTTAGAGATGAAACTGCATTGACAGCACATTGGACCATTTTGGTGGGGTTTATTGTTATATTTCTTGTTGCTTATCAACTATTGTCCATTGAGACCTTCATTCATTTTGGTGAAATATATTATGCTTTATGTAACAATATAAGAACACTGCTTTTCCTGCTAAAATGTTAATGTGTCCAATAATACAACTGGATGCATTTTCCCTTAAAAGGAAACTCCATAAATCTTCTTGTTTTCAGTGACCATGGTTGTAAGATAGTAGAGCAGGCCTACAGCTCTGGAAAAAATTAAGAGACCGCTCTATATTGTTTTTTAAAAAAATCTGGATCTGGTTTAATCCTGTCCCTGCTGGCAGATGGGTACATTGCCAGGCAGATTTCTTCCAGGCTGAATATTTCTAAGACAGCAGTACACGGGTGACGCAGGGTACACTGGAAACAATGGAAAACAGCTAGACAGAGGATGGAAGTGACTTTCTAAAGCCAGAGATGACCGTCAACTTATCCAGCAGTGCCTCATGGATGGGAGGATGAGCTCAGGAGAGTGACGTTCAGAAAGAATGGGAAGCATTAAGTGCAGGTGTGAAGTGCACTGTTAGGACAATTAGCTCTGTTAGGCTCCTAGAAGCAGCACTGAAGACCCATAAAGCAGAGAAGAAGCCCTTCATCAGTGAGAAGCAGGGGAGAGCCAGGCTGCACTTGGCAAAAAAAATGTATTTTACACAGACGCACAGTCAGAGAAATGAGTGAAGCTGAAAATTTTGCTGTGGTCTCTTAATTTTTTCCAGAGCCGTAAGCTCCTGTGATTGGAAGGTCGCCGGTTCAAGCCCCAGACTCAGCAGGATAGTCTATTTATAATTTCTTATTAGTTAAGGTGAACCTTTTTGCTTTGTACCCTGGTGGATCGTGGCTGGCTTCCTGGTGAGCTTTCCACCATTATCTAGTCTCTGCTCTTTCTCACTTTAGCAGTGTTTCCCAGTTCAGTCCTCATGGATCTGCAGATGGTCCATGTTTTTGCTCCCTCCCAGCTACCTACTTCATAGTCCACATTTCTGCTCCTAGGTAGTTGGGAGAAAGCGAAAACATGGACTGTCTGTGGGTGACCGAGGACCAGATTGGAAAACACTGCTTTATAGCATAAGAAAGTTAAGGTAACATTATGATTATGCCACCCCCCAGCCCATCTATATAATACAACACTGAGATTTTGCTCTATTAAGCTGAATTAAGTGTGGCAGAAAAATAATGACATAAATGCAAAAATCCTACTGTCTAAACAAGCCGGAATATAAATCTGTCCTTGTATCAGAGGATGACTTTTTCCATTTTTTTTTTAGTTGTTTAGAAAAACGAAGCCCCTGCTCTGTAAAACAATTTTCTTTAAAATACAGGATACGGTCTGGTGAACAAAATCAGCTTGATGTCATTCTTAGGCTGAACTGCCCAGTAAATAAGAAGTTGCGCAGGCTGCTTGTGGCCCCTCTTGGGATACAAACATGCTGCTTCTGTCTGGACGTGTGCGGCGCCATTTCTGAGATGACCGTGGAAAGAAATCATTTAAAAGAGCAGCAATCCAAATCTTTTAGCATCTCCTTGCTTTATGGAGGTCAGTCATTCCTCCTTATGTTAAACCCTAAATCCACGAACATTCTTCCCACTAGACAACCATTCTTGGGGTTGTACCACAGATAAAGAAAGGTAACAATGATTTTGCCCTAATCAAACCCCCCCTCCCAATTCCGTTCTGGTATGTGCTCCAGCGGACCTTCACTGGGATATATCTAAGCAGGACTGTAGGACTGTCCCAAGGCTGGAGAATGTGGGCCAAGCCTAAGTGAAAACGGCCCCCTCTGGCCCCCACTTGCATGACAAATCCAGCACAGGCCTCTGATTTCAGTGCCACATCCCTGCATTTCAGCTCTGGGTGTCAGTGTGGAACGTTAAGTGTGACACTTAACAACTATATGGGTCTTTCTGGAGTTAGATCTTATGGTAACTAAAGATTAATTATGATTAAACACTTCATCCCTCCTCTGTTTCAGTTCTGTTCTTTCCTGTAACCACTTGTCCTACTCAGGGTCATGGGAGGGGGGGGGGGTGTTTGGCTAGAGCCTTTCCCTGAATCACCACATCATTGTAGGGCACACTATCGCACCATTCACTCACACATGCGAACTCCACACACACACAAACAGCCCAAGTCCCAGAGGCAACAGTGCTAACGACTTAGTCACCCATTTCCCTAGAACTCTTCACAGCATATATATGACATGATAGCAAGCTAACCCAGGTTCGGTAGTTGAGTTTTGTTTATTATTTTGGCCATAATCACTCCTAAAGTCTTTTGCACCAGGTTTGTGTCTGTCGCGTCTCAATAAAATCAGAAAAATATATAAAAATATACTCCTTTGTCCACGTGTGTTCCCTTGTGCACTACACCATATATTTCTCTTATCCCCTTTCCCTTCCTTTCTGTTACGCCCCCACCCTAGACTGGGACTCGTAACACTGGTTATTATTATTATTATTATTATTATTATTATTATTATTATTATAATTTAAATCATCCTCATTACAATCCCGTCACCATACCTATAGGCCTATGCATCTGATCCAAGTCTGACCCAAATATTCAGGTTAAACCTCATGGCTAATTGGTCCCTATATTTCTATCGTTAATAAAAAAAATAATTAACATCCGATATTTTAACTCCAACGTTCAGCATCTACCCCAGTGATACTGACATAACCAACAGTGAATACACAGCAGGAATACGGTTTGTCGACCCGGCAGCTACTGTCATTGCAACTTTTACACCAAGTAGAAGAATTAACAGTTTGCCAAAGTTTCGCATTTTGATGGAGAAAAACTTGACTTATCTCCTTTCAAAGATGTGTACTTTTGTGTATTGAATAATTATGACTGTAACTGCTGTACACAAACAACTGGTATTAAGTTCCCTCTAATAATAAATTATACATCGATACTAATCACTAACAGTCGTTCCAATTATTCACAAAACACCGCCGGAGTCAAGTAATTTTACATGTTTAATCCACCTCGAATAGTTATACACACTTTTTTGTATGTGCATTACCTATTGATTGCGGCGGGGGATTTGTCCTAACAGTAAACAGCAACAAGAAAACCAATCAGGTGTGTAAATCGGCACGAATCTTTGTTCCTCAAATGCAAGCCGAGTTTGAAATGGGGCTTAGATCCAGCGTCTGAATCTGTAACTTCTTGGTGTATGTTACTCCTGACACCGTCTCTTTTAAAATAATTATCTGTTCTTTTGCAAGCACTGACTAATGATTGCATACATAATTGTAAAATATGATTGAGCTGTGGCCAATACTTGTTCCTGTCTGGAACGACAGATGAATATTTCAAATGTTTGATTTGTCTCTATTTTCTGTACATTATTGTTCTAATATGCCGATCGCCTGGAACACGAAGCTGGCTTTGGACGGACATTTGCATTTATGAAAATAATATCCCATAAGTCTCCCACGACTAAACCGTACGTTATATAAACGCCTGTGCAGTGAACATCTCGCACCGAGCATCAACTTCACCACTCAGTGTAACCCAAAACTTCCCGGCATGGTCCGCTGCTAGTTCCGTATTGCCTAGTTCTGAATCTATTTATCTTTCGTTACAAACTTTCAAATGTGACCCTTTTACTGTTAACTCTCTTTAGAAACCGCACAGTTTTATCAGCATGCAAATATCTTTCGGCCCGGCTCTTTGCCTGTAATCATCAGGTAACATCAAGACAACATCTGAAGCCACTATTTACTATATATTATAACATGATCGCAACGTTTCCAGTACTTGTTGGGTTTGTGTGTAATAAATCGTTTTAGGCAAATCCTGTAGCTTCCTAACATACTATGGTGCATGAAATTTTTAAATTTCTTCAAATGTGTTTTTTCCAAGTACGCCAGTTTAATAACGGGTATTAACACACACGGCGAGGCGGGGACGTTGCATGATTGCTGGCATGGTTTTTGTATTCGTACGACCCGGGATACCAGGACAATCACGGCACTTGTTTGGTCACGGCCAACCACCTTTGCTTTAACGGACCACAGTAAGTGGCAGCTGTGATCCTGGGGCACGCAAAACTGTTGCATTGTCCACACTGCCCCTAAAAGACTGCGCAGATCTCAGCACTTTATTTGAATGCACAAGAAGACCGTCCTTAATCAAGGCTGCCACAAACGATAAGTGCGGTGCAGTTAGAAGCTGTTGGTGTCGTCTGTCTAGAGTTATCCCGGACCTGATAAATACAACAAAACACAGTATACCTTTATTGTTTCATGGAGGAAAGGAATCCATTATATATTAATTGTATATTAGACACTCGGAGTATGAAACTTTATATTTCTGTTGGTTTTTAAATTAATAACCTTGGATTTACTGAAACCACCTCAAGACCCTTCCTTCTGCCTGCTGTGTTAAATTTCAGTCTTGTCGAGACAAGACGTGTGGTTTTTAACGGGAGCGGCTTTTGGGTAAAATGATAACAAAACGCAGAACCACAAGGAGGCGCTCATTCTACACCAATGAACTTGTAATACTCCGCTATATATATGTAATTTTCACGACAGAAGAAATTGGAACATTTTAATGGTTCATAAATCCGAATGCTGTGATTGAGAATTTTTAAAAAATACATTGATTGGGAAATTAATTCAAAGGCGAAATAAACGAAAAATCGTATCAACAAGGTCAGCTTTCAAGTAGGCACAAAATAAGCAAAATGGTTCGGAATGAAAAAGTAAATATATTTTTAAATTCTAAAAAGCTGTTTAATGATTCGTCGGCCCTACATTCAGTATTTTTTTCAGAAGAGGTAGGTAAACCATATTCGAGAATCATGCACGACAGGCTCTTCCTTAAATTGAAAATATAAAGCATGCAGACCAGCAAAAATGGGTGTATGGTCTCAATATAAAAAACAAATAATCTGATGTTTTGAACGAACTGCGGTAAATTGTTGAAAGGAGTTGGGGAGATTGCGAGCCGAAATACAAACGAGAGGCGGGAGAGAATGAGGGGGAGGGGGCTTTAGAAAACAGCGTAGCTGGGGTCAGCCGGAGGTACGGCTATGCAGGCTCAGATACCTTCATTCATTGATTTTGAAGAACACCACCAAGTGGCATATAGCAGAGATAACAAACGGCAAGTCGGAAGAAAATGTCCCATCCGAAAGTGCGCTACATGAACGGAATTGTGCGACCGTGCATGCGCCAATAAATGCGACTGACGTCACCTCCTATGGATATTTTTTGTGTTTTTATCGTTTGCGAGTAATTTAGATGCTCTTTAATCAAACACTAAGGGGGCATCTATTTTACCAGATTTATTTATTTTAATGAAAGAAATTCACACGGGCCACAGTTAATGAAATGAGTGGAGTGGCAGCACTAAAGGCATTGCAAATTGTAAATAGTTATTGATTTTTTACTTATTGAATGTTTTACTCTGTGGTACAGTTATACACGGTGGTAGGGATAAACTTAACAGAACCATAATTTTTTTGGTTTGAGGTAAACCCATGTTGCTTGTACGGGGTTCTCATCACCTTACTTAGACATTTATTATGGTATCAAGATCTTGCATTTGGGGGTCAGTTTCAGTGCGATTGCTTGGAAAGGAAATTATGACAGGATCCACGACCCTCTTCCATGGTCATTACAGTGATGTGGTCCAGCAGATAATATGAACTAGGCTCCAAATGGGTCAGAAATTCACACATAATACTTGGACAGAGCTTCATGGCTCATGTGTAGGAAGTAAGAAAAAGTTATGTGAAGACAAAAACAGTAAACAAGTTGTAACTAGACCCAATTAGGTATGACCTTCACAAGAAACCCAAGACAGAATATTCTTGTAGATATAAAAAATATCAAAAGCGTAGGTATTTAAAGTTTTTTTTATTAAGATTATAAATTTGGACAAATATTTCTAAAACAGTATTACCCGGTGATACAATTTAATATGCACAAAAGGAATACCAACAAATCATGGAGAGAACGTCTGGTAACGTCTGTATCAGGACACATAGTGCTAATATGTGATGGTGCATGGCTAAATTACGGACTTGCCTTTTTAGAACAAAAGGTCTGAATAGAAAAAAAATGAAAACTCACAAAACCAAGCAATGTTGGCATTATGAATAGTTTCGAAGGCTTAGCCGACAAGTTGTTCGAGATTGCAGTTGTATATGCGCGTGGAGCTGCTGGGGAGGGGTCGTCAAATTGCCATTAAATTACCTGGTCGGATTGAATTGTGTGTGCATTCTGGGAATTGTAGTGGTATAGTAATCGCTCCGATTACAAGTGCGATGGGAAAAGTGACACAAACTACGGAATTCAAGCAAAACTCATAGGACGCCCAACACCCTAAAGTACACAGTTCATCAGAAAGCAAACTGCATACAGAAAGCACGGCCGCACTAAAATACAAGTTCAACGCCTTTTGCTACTGTCAATAACAAGTATTCACGTTGTCTGCGTGCAATCGGGCGGTGAAAAGGATACAGTTCTGTCTTAGGAGTTCATATGCCAGTGATGTTCAATATTTAGTACCTTTCTACACCAAGAAAAGGTATCACCGTACCACACTGCTTACAGTAGGCTATGAAACATTTAAACCCTCACACGCAAAAGCCTCATAAACATAGTCCTCCAACCGAACCGAGAATTGTTCAATTTGAATCGTGTATTAGAGCAAGACAGTATCAAACATGAAATAAAAGCACGAGAAACTGCCCGCGAGCAGGCAGTCACTTTAAATGTTTGCAGCGACAGCCAGCAGTACACATTGTGTTTAAGGCAACGAAATCAACTTGGACACAATCCACAACAATCATTTTAAAATGTTAATATTGTCGACGTTTTCGAATCAAAGGAAATTCTGCACATTACTCGTGGTATAATACTCCCCCTCCCCATTTAAACGAAACTGAAGCTGTTCAATGTTTAATTTTTTCTTGCAAAAATAAAGTCAATTTGTCTTAAACTTTTCTTACAATTCAATAAAGCATCTGTTCCTAATTTCAGAAATCTAAAAAGCCACAATGGCTCTAGTCCACGCGCCAAGGCTCGCCAGGGCTTGCGTGCTACAAAACTGTCCGTTCAAAGCCTGCTCGAAGTCCGCCTGCCTGTTCACAAGCCCCGTAAACCCCGACCCGAAGATCGAGATCAGGTTGGAGATATTCGGCGTGTCCAGCTGCTCTGCGCTGGGGAAAGGACAGTCCTCGAACCTCGCCCTTTTACACGGCACAAAGTCCTGCAGCTCCTCTGGCTCGGACACGTAAAAGCCGAAGTCAGCCTTTCGCTTCTTCGCCGGCGGTTGCGCGCCTTGGCAACACTGTTGGAGCGCTGCGCAGCAGTCCTGGTGCAGGCACCCGTTCTCCACGGTAGTCACTACGTGGGTGTCCAGGTCCAACACAGTTGTTTTGCTGCAGTGCATATTGGCTGTTGGCAAAAAATCGCAGCTCGAGGCAGGGTAAGCTTCAGCGCAACAGCTCCGGTAGAAAGGGGAATCTGGTTCCTTGCAGACCTCCACGCTTTGGAGAGATAAAGGCGCAGAACAGGCGCTCGCCACTTGGGTATGCGCGGGCTGCGCCGCCGCTAGATGACTGGCCGCGCCGCAGAAGCTCGCCGGTTCGCTCCCGGCTCCGCAGCACTCCGCGCTCTGCTCCTCACACTCCTCCAGCGGGTTCAGCTCCTGGATCTCGTTGCAGACAGTCATCACCTCCTCGTACTGCTGCATCCGGTAGATCTCCGCGTACTTTTCGTTCATGTAGACCTGCCTGGCGTTCCTCAGCACGTACGAAACCAGTAGGTTCTTGTGCAGCTTGATCCCCCCTCGCTGCGTCCTAGAGTTGTGGATTTTCCGTAAGGAAATAGAAATTAGACTTTGTGCATCCACCGCACACTCCGTCACGCCAATCATGTTTGAAAATGTGTGCTTTTCCTCCTGCTTTATAAAGAAAACTGTCTTCCCTTCAGCAGAAATCACGGTGTCTGGTCCGGGGGCGACGGCTTAAGTCAGGTCTGTGGAGTAACATTGAATACAGCTCTCTGACCCCCCTCTCTGTGAGAAAGCAATCATTAGCCTGAAATCCTTAGCCAGACTATATATACTCCGGGTTTGTCTCCGCCTTCAAAATATTACGCCAATGAATATGGGAATCGGACCGTGACTGACATGGTTTCCCCGCCCACAGGAGCAGTTGCTAGCCAATCATAAGGAGGCGGTTCTTCTGTACTATTCAAATACTAAACTGACTTTACCAGACTGGAATGTTCTCATGACGCGCAAAGAACCGATGCTGAGCGCCTAGTCAATGGGTAAATGTGAATTTAAAGCATTTTTTTTTAGCAATTCACAGAAACATAAAAGGAATCGGCATTAAAATTGTTTAATATATTTGTAGATGTTTGTGCAATATATGCCTTTTTTCAAGCAAAAATATTTTCTGTAAGAACACGTAAAATTATTCCGTAGGGACATTTATAACATGCTTACTTTAAATGGGAAATTACCAAGTAAGATTTTAAAGAGCTTTTGGTTTAAATAGTATTAAGTAATTTATTTAAAACGTCATATTTGTTTAGTGACGTTTGAAGTAGATTGCAACAAGCAGATATTTCACAAATAATAGGTAAAAACCTGAACTACTTTTGTAGTCTCTTGCATCTTTGCTCTCATCATATTTTCTATATACCGAAGTGTGAGACACCCACGTCTACGCCCTTATTATATGATGAATTATACTTTCTTAATTATGCGCTGGCTTGATTTCCCCCTATCCACGTGTATGAAATTGGATGTTTTCTTGTACGAAGCTGAAGTTATAGAGAAACAATTTCAGGCATGTTCAACAGCGTTCAGCCCAATAAATGAGCAAATGTCAACACATTAGTATTATTCTGAATGGATTTTTAATTGTAGCCTTGAGATATATATATATCAATTTAATCAGCGGTAAGTTTCACCTTTTTAGGTTAAGTGGCTTTCTGGAAGTTAGAGCACGTGTCACGTATCTGTCTGTGGTTCTTTCGGTTGAAAATGGATGGCCGATTTTGGACAATGTTTTTCTTTGTTTTTAAACACAGAAATATACAGCATAACAATACCTTAAACTGTCACTGGGTATCTAATGTAATTACGTGTACACGGTATGCTGGATGTCTTCTCGATATTTTCCAATTAAGTTCTTGTAAACATAGTCGTGGAGAGTAACATACCGTAAGTCTGTAAAATACAGTAAAAGGTAAGAGTGGCACAGTGGATGGGCTGTGAGTCTGAATCCTGAAGTTTGTTGAGTGTGCAGGTTGTGTCCATGTTTTCATTCTGTTTCTTCCAGGTAACTGGATTTCCTCATTCTCCTCGGGTGAACTGATTGCTCTTAGCAGGTGTGTGTGTGTGTGTGTGTGTGTGTGTGTATGTGTGTGTGTGTTGTCCAGGTATATAATAGTCCCACGATGTGATAAAAGCCTGTTATTTGACGTTGTGGGGATTATTTTTCTTGGTCCCCACAAAGGGAAATTCAATTTCATAAAAATCTGTGACTGCATTCAAAAAATGCCAAAAGTCTTGTATTTGGTTTATTTCCTTATAGTTAAGGTTAGGGCTGGGTAGGGGTTAAGGTTGTCATTGTTGGGATTTGGGTTTTGCCCTTAGAAATGAATGGACAGTCCCCACAAAGATATGAGTACAGGTCTCTCTCTCTCTCTCTCTCTCTCTGTGTGTGTGTGTGTGTGTGTGTGTGTGTGTGCGTGTGACTTTGTTGTTCAGAATGGGGTTTTGAATCAGCAAACCCCTATTTGGATCTGTGAATGCCTTGAATAGTGCAATAAATTAATTTCAATTTTGTAATTAGGTAACATATACAGACAAAATTCCCAGAATGTATGACTTTCTGTTCTTTCTAAATTAGCTGATTTTTTCAGATACAAATGACCTCTTTGTATGTTTGGTTCATTATATTGTAGTGTAATATAAACAGTATTATAGAATCTTATATGTATTTATATTTGTTTTTATTTAACAGGAACTTTGGTCCAAAGTGACATACAACTGACACAAATGTTACATCATAACATATGTTCTGTGAAGGAGTCACCAATTTTAAACACCGTTTCTTTTTCTGTGGTGTCCTGTCTGTCCTGTGTACTGGCCTTTCTGCCTTGCGTCGTCTGTGATAGGCTTCTGGCCTCACTGCGACCCTGATCAGGGTTACCAGGTTGAAGACGGATGGATTGATGGAGGGATAGATGGATGAGGGGACAGAGAGACGTGTCTAATTGTACTGGCATCCTATCCAGAGTGTACCCCTGCATGGTGCACTGTGCATCCTGGGACTCCAGATGGATGGATGGATTGTGGTTAGAAATTGTACCACGGTACATTACTTAAAGGTGAAGAACACCATTTAATCCATTTATTTTGATACCAAGTGTTACAGATGTTCTCCATGTGTCATGCAGGATTCCTTCTGCAGGCCAAAACATGCAACAAGCATCTTTAAATTGCCCATAGTGAATGACTATGTCCTGTGATGGACTGGCAAATCATCCAGGGTGTCCCCTAGCCTTATGCCCTGTGCTGTCTGGGATAGTCTCCAACTCCCCCCCCCCCCCAGTCCCCATGACCTTCATCAGGATAAGTGGTTAGAAGATGGATGGATAATCTGTCACCATCTCCGCCTTCAAAGCATTTCCTCACATGGAAGTCATGGAATGGGAAGAGGGGGACGAAGCCATGATGTAGGAGCACCGCACGGTCATCTTAAGTGCTGCCTCTGATCTCCGCGAACATGAGAGACAGGGGTGCACTGCCTCTGCATCTTAACAATGCCTGGGAACGAGAACGGCCTTCCTTTGGCTGTGCGTCGAGGGGAGAAATCAATAGCCGCATATGTAAGTAAGGCAGCCTAGCGAACTGGAAGGGTGATAAGCCCGTGGGCCCAAGGTGTGCAGAAGTGGACGTGTGATTCATGTGCCTCTTAGTCCAGACAGCAGAGGTTTTGGGTTTTTAGGTCGTAGTGGTTTTGATCCTCACTTTCCTGTGACAGGATATGCTACAATTTAGCCTAGTAAATTCACAAAAAGTGCTTGTGATTTTTACGCAGTTCTTGCTGAAATAAAATGCACAAACACAATGTTTTAGGAAATTGTATTTCCTTTTGGAATAGATTTTATAAAGTATCAAGGCCAAAGGTAAAGATGTCAAGTATAAATGTGGTTGAAATGTTTCTGTCCAGCTTCATGTGGGAGATTTTGTGATTATACAGCAGGCATGACACTGACCAGAGATCAAAACTGTATCATCACAGTGTATCATCCAGTTGAGCAGGTAAGATGGTCCAAAGCTGAACCAAATATGTATGACTCCCAGCAGTGATATGACTACTGTAATACATTCATACAGACACAGTCAGCTCCACAGATATCATGCCACCAAAAAATGGTCATATATACCAACAGAGGTGTACTGGTTTAGCTCTTAGCTTGCATCTACATTTACGTTTATTTATTGAAGAGATGCCTTTGTCTAAAGTGACATACAAGCAAGGCTGATATTACATTACAAACATACAGCTGTCAAGGACACAACCAGGCAAGTGTAGGTAGACTGAGCTTCCAATGAATAACCAGCAGCAAGTGAAAGTTAAAGTGAGCACCAGAGCAAGACTATAGATTACAAACATAGCAGGAAGCTAATGAGAGGGCTATTCAATCACAGACAAGTGCAAAAAAGGATATTTGGGATATGCCTGAGATCACAGAGGAATCACAGATGAAGATAGGACAGGCCAGTGGCTGGAGAGCTAGCAGAGGTGTTCCTGGAACAGATGAGTCTTGAGGCATATCAAAGGTTGAAAGGGATTCTGATAACCGGAAGTTAAGACAAAAATAACACTGTAAAAGATGTAGTGTCATTGACATTACATTTAGTACTCCATTTTTACTAAAGTGGAAAAAATGTGATCTATGTAAATTAAAAACACATTAAGTAAAGTCAAAAATACAAGCAGTATCAATATATATTATTTGTTTTATTAATCCTGTCAAACCACATAATCTTTTTGTTGCTAATTACCTCATTAGGTCATAGTAAGTTACTGGGTAACTCAATTATAGAAGATCACAAAAAAAGTGATGTGAAAATGCATCACATTGTGAAATTTTAAGTTTCACAATATGGCAGAGACTTAATGTCTACTAAGCAAATGAGGTACTAATATGACTTTGGATATCACCTTTGCCACACAGCACAGCTAATAAAGAGCCTAACTGGACAAACATAACTACAGATTTACCCAGACGATGCTTATGACTCATGACCAAGACAGCGCACAAGAGATGCTGGAACTCAGACTGATATGGTCAGAAAGCACACTGAGCACCACCGAGCACCAATTAAACGGAGTGTGAGAAGCACGGCATTATAAATACTGACAAACTGAGTCATTACGCTCGTAGGTAATACGTTCCTGTTTGTGTTGCAGGCTCTGGTCCTGTTGGTGAAGCACATCAGGTTACTCTCCAGGTCACTGTGTGCCAGTCACGTGGGTGGCCAACTTTGGTCAGCTGGCTGGCGTGATGATTTTAAATTCGAGGAAAGTCTGCACACACATGCGCACACATTTACATGCATGTAAGTGTTTTATTACCTTGTAAATAGTCTGTAGTGTTAGCAAACTGCCCCAACGCTTTTGATGAAGCTAGTTTTAGGTGTATAGTCGAATAATATTGCTGCACAAGTGTGAAAATCTGAAAGCGTGAGTGTCATGCCAGATGTGTGAGAAATGGCAACCCTGCATCCACCAAGATCCGAGTAGTACTGAGACCTCTTCATTCACAGCAGTGTCTGGAGATGCTGTGGCCCTTCAGTGAACTCCATTGAAGAGACTGTATTACAGAATGCCTGCTCCAGTTTCCCCTTTTGCTTTTCTTATTCATACCAAATTCACATTTCAGTCACAAGGCTTATAAATTCTTTTTTAAGGTATATAAATTCGTGACAACTATGACTTATATATTAAAGCATTAAGAATAAAAACCACACAGCCATGACCACGACAGGCCTTTGGAGGATAAATAATTCCTATTAAAAACGTTTAACATTTTTTTTCTTGTAGATATAATTCCATTTCAAACGACACATTAATTTACAAAGAAGAAGGGGGAAAAAACTACAAGTCCCGTTTTCTTACAAGAGCAATTTTTGCAAACCTGTGGAGGCATTGTGGGAATTGAAGTCGCCGGGTGATTTGTGACGCTCAGGACAGTAGCAGGCACTCCGGTGGCAGGAGGACCTGTAGGTACAACATCGGGGAGGAGCGTTTTTGTTCGGCAGACGAATGCCTTTAGATCTTAAAGGCAAAGTAATCCCGATAGAAAGTGAGTCGGAAGTGGTTTCAATCTGAAAGTCGCCTATTTCTCGTTTACACAAAATAGTCAAAAGACAATGGCAGGAAACACGATAAAATTTGATTTAAAAATTGCCCGTGTCATTTGCAATGGGCTTAGGAAAATTTAAAGTAGAACATTTATTCAAGCGCAGCATGTAAAATGTGAACCTTAATGTACACACACCCCCTTGTTAAGGCAAAACCCCACGCTGTATAATGTGCAATACTCATCGCTGTTTATAAAGTTTAATGCCTATAATTTTTATCTCATCGAGAAACAATGCATAGAATATTAAATTATGCAAGACGGCAATCACCCGCTTTACATGGGCGGTGAATATGTTGTGAATAAAGTTCTCTAACCAGAAAGCTATTTACTGTCTGGGACACCAGTTTCAATTAAGAAGTATTTTCCTGTTCTGAAACATTATAATTAAGAAATACTTAATACATAAATAATAATAATAATCCGATATTAAAAACCTTTAACCCACGCAGCATGTACCCACATGGGAAAGGATTCCAACCCTTTTCAGAAAAATATACATGATTATGCGAGTTAGTATGGGCTCTTTTAGAAGCTTGCAATTCAGACAAAAATATTTATATTTTATTTAAACTTTTTGGCATCTCAGAGAAATGCTTGTATCCTAAAAAGCCGTAAAAGACCGACGACAAACGACGGAGCGCTAGCGTCAGAAACTCCAATAGTGATGATCGAGCTGGAAAGCGTCTTTATTTTTCCCTTTAAGGGTGCGCGAGGCTGTCAAGCCCAGTGGCAGAATTTCAGCCAATTAAAGCCCCCCCAGCCCCCTACTCCCGCGCATCACTCGTGCAAATGGGCGGGCCTGTCGTCTTGAGCGACGTACTCCGTTTCCAAGGGAACGGTTTGTCCTGACCTCCCATGTACCCCATCCTCCCCAGGCGAGGGATCGGTTGCCATGGTAATAATTGAATCTGCGAGCGCTTTCTCCTTCCCGTAAAGTGTGTCGATAGGACGTCGAAAAGAAGTTTTATTCAACTAACACTCCAAAATTAAAATAAAATACGTGCATTCGTGTGGACGTGCGGGAACATCAGTAAATATTAATTTTGAACCAAATGAGTGGATAACCAGGGAGAATACACTGTCAAAAATCACTCCTATAAGCTAGTGAAGAATGCGGGTAAATGTGTGGAGAGAGAAAAAAGAGTCAAGCAAAACTTATATAGCATTGATACCAATATTTTTTCATATGTCTTCTGCAGGCAGAAAAAATCTGGCTGCCAGTAGTCCTGCCCAACCCTAGCAAATTAAATCTAGTTAACTGGTTATCTCCCTCCCCATGTAAAAATAAAACATTAACCTGCAACTGGACGCAGATGGGCAGACACCATATTTATTTGTGATAATTAAACAACAAAATTACTCTTATTCATGGTGTTTCCTTTCTCTCATAAGCTATTGGTGTTCTTTTTCATTCTAGGGTACAATTCAGTAATAGATACAAATGAAACCATTGTTCAATATCTATTGCACAATATAACACAATAAACATCCTGGTTACAAATACACCACAGATCCTTTAGAAATATCATGAAAGAGCTAAAAACTAGAGACCATTCTCTTCCTCTTCCTTCTTAATTTACCCTCTGTGGTGTCTTTGCTTTTCGCTGTGGAAGGCTGTGTAAGCTTTAGTCACCGTGTAGAGTGTGGTAATGCTCAGAGATAAAAACAAATGCAGCGAGGTTGTGTAACCATAAATGCCGTTATGACGGCCTGAGCAGCTCTGCAAGGAATTTGCTGGTGCTGTGTACATGGAACCAGCAGGGGCTGCAGTCTGGGAGGGAGAGCTCTGGGAAGGGGTTTGTAACAGAATGGGGAAATGGGCGGGGGAACGACCATGGCATTGATTCTGATTGGTTTGTCAGGATAGGGGGTGGAGCTGCTGATTGGGAGTATAAAGAGCATGCCACAATTTATCCCAGATTAAGTGGACCGAGGCGAGTTCAAGGGCCAGTTTACTGACATTTACTTCTGAGTGAGCTGTTGCAGCACATTCTTGGTAAACTATGTCTGCAGTTGCACTACTAAGTAACCAATATAAACATACATTTATGTGTGCCACAAGCTGTTAGCCATCTGAGAATGCACAATGCAAGAAATCCAGAAAACACAGTGCTATGGGGCATCTCCTCATCTCTGCTGTGATTCTGCAGATGAGGAGCAGCACAGGCAGCTAGAATGCTGGCCAGCTCCCTGCCAAAGTCACCGTGGAAGGTGTGTGCGTGCCTGTTTACGTGCCTTTGGCTGTAGCTGCAAGGGGATTTCAAGAAGCCGTATTGCCGGCTTGACTGGAATGCCGACTTCCTGTGACTCGTTGAGAGTTGCCCAAAAAGCCCAAAAGGGAGGGTGTGTTCCCCACCCATACCTGGCAATTAAAGAGACAGTTGTGCTCACACACACACACACACACACACACACACACTAAAGAGCAGGGGGAAAGGGCGGGATTTGCCAACAGTTGGTCGCGCCTGTCTAACTTTACAGAACACGGCTCTGAGGAACGTGGCACACCCTCTGTAACCAGCTAAGTTCTTTGCAGCTGCGTTCTCCGGGTGCTGTGTCGACACAGCGAGCCGACACAGCTCTCTAATTCTGCGGTCGGCGCTGTGCGTTCGAGGAACGGACAAACAAGCGCACCTTGAATCCACAAGGGTATTTAATGGGTATATATAGGTATACTGCATTTCACTCATGACAAAAAAATGACTAAACAAAAAAGCCTTAAGGGACTGGCTCTGAGTGAGAAAGGCTGCAGGTTTGAAAACCAGGTGGATATTAACATAAAATTATCACAGGTTACTTGATCAATGACACTAATTTAAATGCGTGATCTTAGTATTAGGAAAAACACAGTGTAACCCTTACACTGGGAGATTGTCTGATGATTTTTAAGGTTTTAAGGAATTTCCGTTCTTGCAAAGCCGTTAATGTAGACAGCCATTCACGGCAATCAGGGGTCTAGCTGGGAAAAGCTAGGGGAGCAGTCTTTACTGACTTTCTGCCGGCGGTGTTTTTCTCCTCAGCTATTTCGGTAGTGTCAATACTGCCTTCTGGCGGGGGGGGGCGGTGCCTCGCAGTGGCTTTAAGGTGCCACACACAAACCAGTACGGAGAGAGAGAGAGACAGGAAGAGAGAGATGCACACACACATACGCTGCTGCCGTAGACACGCACACACGTGCACACATGCACACACACACATACGCTGCTGCCGTAGACACACACACACGTGCACACATACAGTACACACACTCACACACATATATTGGAGCAAAATAACCACACACCTACTAAAGAAGATTTTTCAATTTTAACCTTGTCAACAGTGACAAAAAGCACTATACGCTGCATGCGATGCATGAGGTAGGTCTGTAGAAGAAAGCAGGATGGGTTGTACTTGAGTGGGAGTTGGGGGTTGATCCAGATGCGTTTCCCTGGAGGGGGCAGAGAAAACAAAACTTAGCTTCATATACTGATAGGAAATCACCTGACACTCATTCTGTCTTCCCTTACAATTACATAAAATATTTCACCGTTATTTGTAATCCTGTCATGGGTTGGTGCCCCATCCTGGCGCCCATAGTATCCAGGATCGAGCCCCCCTCCTACTTTTTTCGGTTTTAATGTTGGATGCAATAATAATGTTTAATTTCAACAGAATCAAAATAGTGCTGTAGCACAGTGACATCATCATGAGAATGACTCAGTGTCTTCATCTTGTTCTCACGTATCATGAACTTTGTCCCTTTGTGTTCCCGGTACCGGGTTGGCAGACTCACAGCATGGGATCAGACAATGCAGGTCGTCGCGGTAACACGCCACGGAAACTCACCACAGAACCTCACCACGGCAACGGCTGTCAATCCGGCTCTAAGCCCTGTTTTGTCTGGTAGAGAGACCTCCCTTCCTCACGGTGGCGCTGGTTTATATTGTAGTCAGCCCCTTATAGACACAGTCCAGCACAGATTCAGTAGAAAGCAGGAAGTTACCATTTTAATCTCCGCTACAAGATCCAGCTTCCAAGTCTCCAGTGTGTATCAGCAGGGAATTTATAATGGATTTGGATGAGGGAAAAAAAGGCATGAGTCAGAATATTTAAAACAGGGAGGTGGAGGAAAGTAGGGTGCTGATGGTGGTGTTGTCATGGCACATGGCACAGCCTCACACAGATGCACATGACCTCTTGTAAGGCCTTTGCTGGACATAGTGTAGCTTGAATCAATTTTCACAGCGTGTGGTCTTTCACGTTCATGAAGCTGGATATTTTTCTTATCAGCTCAGGTTAAGTACCACTCTCCCAGGAGAGTAATTTTCTACCCCCTGGGCTCATGTCCATGTGCATAGCTAGTGCTTAAACAGAACACTGCATGCATGGTAGAGGAGAGCAAGACATGGGCCTCACGAGCAACGGGGCAGCTGTGACCCCACAAAGGTTTTAAGCATCTGCTACCGGTACTGTGGACCAGCCCACCAGTAAAACAGTCCTAGTCCAGAGTGGAGTAGATTACTGACCAATTTGAATTAAATCGCCGTGTCCAGTTGGTACTCGCAGTGGCAGGTTGCGTTGATGTTTGACGTCCTTTTGCAAACAGCCCTCTCTCCCTGACATCATGCGGAACACCCCAGACTTCCGTCAGCACTGAGTCTGGATGACCTGAAAGGGGAGCTTTTCTGATTTCTGCAAAAAATACACTGGACTTCTAAATTCAGAACGCAAAACTGGCCAGTAAGTGCTACAGCGGTTAAGAACTAGACAGACCAAAGGGCTGAAGGGCTTAAACCCCAATGGGAGGTTTCTGTTGTACCATTGAGAGAGGTGTTTAACTTAAATTTCCACAGTAAAATATCCAATTGTTGTCGCAACTGAAGCCATTTTAGTCATTTGGCCTAAGGTCATGTGGGACACAAGACAGGAACAGCTTAACAAGCGTGAGGGAAAGTTGGCTTGTGTCTTCTCTACTCTACTGCGCTAACACAAACAATGAAAGAAAAAATGTAGATGCCTGCCAAAAATTTTAAAACATATATCAAACACTTATGTACCAGACACTTTTATTCAAACTGGCATATATATTTTTTAAGAACGCAAGTCACACAGTCACTCCGGGGCCCACTGGCGAAACGATGGGATTTGAACAAACAACCTCCCCACTCCAGGCACAAAGTCTACACAGCACCCTGACAGGTAATGTTATGGATAAGATTGTTAAAATAGAGGGTGGCTATTGAACCAAAAACCCATAGCTCTGAAGGATATTAACTTATCTTTTAGGCAACTCACTTGGTTCAGACTCAAAATAAGTGCCTATATATAGCCAGAAGGTGTTTTAATACAGTAGGAGTTTGCTACAATGTGCTTGTAATTATAATATGAATTGTATTTCTGTTTGGGACTCAGCCAGGCACTTTATGGTGGACTAAAGACGGAAGGAGTGGAGACCTGCCTTGTTCTGTCTTATTGTTCTGTCTAATGGTTGATAATAAGTGTGATCAGACCCCTTTTCTCTGCGTCCAAAGTCTCATGGCCACTGTAAGCTTTGCTGTGACAGATCTAACGGAAAACAGCAACACGTCTGGCTGCCACCTGCCTGTATGGGTAGCTGCACGGCTGGGCCCTGCGGCACTAATCTCAAAATCATATCAAGCCATCCTTCTTAAAGGGAAGCATGCGACCTACTCCACTAAAGATACAGGTGAAGGGAAATCCGCAACGATGTCCTTAATCTTAATCGCTACAACAGGAGGGCTGAATGGTAAAATTATGCATGCATAAATAAAGAAATTATACAAATTCTTTAGAGTTAAAAGAATAATGTGTCTGTCTTCAGATGAAAGTGAATTTTATGCTAGCAAACATTCACTCGATGCCAGAGAATTTTAAGTACTGGTTTTGCCCACCCTCTCACCCCACTACTTTGGCTGACCCCCGCCCACCCCGCAGACTAAATTAATGGGGCATCCTCATCTCTAACAGTACAAATGTAGCACCCAACACTTGTGAGAAGCTGTAGCCTTAGATAAACTTAAACTGCAGGAACAACAGGCATGTATGTACAAATGTCTTGCACGTGTAACATTTCTTGTTACCACTAGTTACCAGAAGTAAAATAGGACACACGCATGCACATATTCACAGAAATCTGACCATTTCCAGATAAAAAACAGGGGTAAACGCTAACAGAAAGAGACACATTGGAATTTACCAAAGACCTAAATTTATGACCTTTCTGACGATGAGCGTTTTTCCATACACTGCAGTGTAAATGACCATACATGGATTGAGGTGGCATGCAATTCTGGCCTACAGAGACATAGGTCCAATCACAGTGGAGTAGTAAGTGACATGAGATCCAGTTGACGAACCATCTTTGGTCAGGTGAACTCAGTGGGTGCAGTTAAGTGCAGCTTAGGTCTCATCTGGCATTAGCCAGGATGCTCTTGTGGGAAGTTCCCAGACAGTGATGTCCTGCCATGGTGTTTGCATGAGAACAGGCAGGTGGCAGCAGCCTTTGGCCAAAAGTCCCTAAAACCTCCAGGTCTAAAGACATTGTAGCAGCAGATTCCCTTCAGGGGACGGTCACCTGGCCAGCAAAGCTATCATTCATAGTGTGCCACGGAGATCACTGAGCATCAAAAGGTCTAACCAGTCCCTCCATGGCTCTCCACACACGGACCACGACCAAGACTTTCAGAGCAGACACAGCCTGCGCTTCCGCCGGCTGAGCCTCCTCCTCGCTGACTCCTGACTCCTAATGTCCCGCGTCTCCGTCTGTTTTATTCTTATTGGACATAAACTCCTGGCCTTGGACTGTAACTAGCACTACAGGAGCAAAAAAACCAAAACAAACGAAAGCATTTCCTGTTTGTATATTTAAGCTGACAGGATTAGCACGGAGCGTTTCGGAGCTCGGATTCTCTGGTCTCGGAGAGGAAGCTCGTCCTGCTCCATATGAAAGATGGTCACAAGCAGCAGTAGCTGCTGTTTGTCAGCTGTTCATGGGCCTGTGACAGGCGGTGCTGTGGGTAGCACTGCCATGGTCTCCTTAGAACAAGACGTACTTGAGGACACTTCTGCCCTAACAGACAAACAGTTTGTGCTAGTATGTTAATAGTGTGCGCTGAGTTTTTGCCCCTCCCTGCTTAGGTCCTGATCTCCGTCCTGGAGGGGGTGTTTTGTTAGGGGAGGAAGTCCAGCTGAGGGGGGGGGGGATGCTTCTGATGTATAAATGTTCTTTTCTATATCCCTGATCCAGAATATCCTGTAGGCTTCACAGTGTTTGTTTGTTGTTGTCCCTTAAACTGAGCTTATTCCAACCGAAAAAGCAAGAAGTTTTTACAGACTCGACTAGCCAAATCCTAAGAACGTAGCAAAAATGGGGAGGGGGGTGAGAAAAGAGAGATGGAGAGAGGGAGAGAGATAGAGAGAAAGAGAGAGGGACAAATCTATAAACAAATACTTGGGCGAGCCTTAATGGAAGACACATGGCCTCGCTTGGTAAGCGAGTGCAGAGTGGGCAGGGCGTCTGATACTTCCTCAAGAGAAGCCCAGTTCACAAGCAGACAGTTAGGACTTTTTGGGGGGGTTTAACAAAGTGTGTGTGTTTGGGGGTGGGGATGGGGGTCAGGGTGTGTCTTAGTACTTGGATACTCTTAGATTTGCAAACTGCAATGCAAGTCAGAAAATGTAGCTGTTTGCTTACGCCATGGGCTGTTCAAGGCCTTTCGGGCTTCCTTTGGGCAGCAGGTGGCGTACCAGCTAGGAAGCTGGACCTATGCGGTTCAGTTAGGAGCTGAGAAATACTAATAAAGAGGTCACATGTAGACACTTCCCTGGGGCTGGCGCAGGACACGGCTGGGGTGGGTCTCTTGTCTGGAAGCAGCCCTATGTCTGGCTCTTCCTCTCCCCCTGCTCTGAGGCTTCAGGGAGCGCCTTAAAACTTGATACACTTTCTTAAGATTGCCTGTGTGACAGATCCACAGAACCCTTAACCCCAGCTACCCCAGGAGGGCAGGATGCCAGGCGACCCTCCGCTCTGACCCCAGATCCCTCCATTCTCTTCATGCCACCCCCAGACGTGCACCAGCACCCCATCTTGCTGTTTCCATGACATACTATGTGGGACTGTGGCCCCATGTGGTGTTCGGCACCCAACCCCCGAACCGCGTGGCTGAAGCGCCACTTTCCACAGAGACACTGTCGGTGCTGATCCCATAACCCAATTGGGTAAAATGCAGCAGAACCAAGGGTGCCAAAGGCCCCAGCTGAAAGCTGATTGGCCCCCAGAATGCCTCCTCTCTGTCACTCACTGATTCAAAACATATCATTGGCTAATGATGATAAGTCTCTCTGTATGAATTATAGCCCCTCTTAGGCCCCCCAAATTAGAAATTCCTAGAATTGTCCCTGTGTTGGCCTGTGAAGGACCCCGTTTTCCTGTCCATCCCAGAATTCCGAAGATTGATCCTGATATGTCTTCCAGACAAGGTCCTGGTGAGCCTGGAGCACGGCCCAGGAAGGACATGGAAAGACCCAATCCGTCATTTCCTAAT
Source organism: Cyphomyrus plagiostoma (assembly GCA_019775915.2). Taxonomy (NCBI): domain Eukaryota; kingdom Metazoa; phylum Chordata; class Actinopteri; order Osteoglossiformes; family Mormyridae; genus Cyphomyrus; species Cyphomyrus plagiostoma. The sequence continues at coordinate 20,676,839 of JABFEA020000119.1, read as the reverse complement.
AAAACAAGAATACAAATTTCTGAGTCGCATTTACCGTGGTTTATTTGTTTTCATGTTCAGTGAGGCACCATACACAGTGGGCAGACGATCGACATAATCACGCCCGCGGGGGTGTGTGGCTGCCTCTCACCCCGCAGCCCATGAACCCAGCATTAATGTAGCCTTTGACCGGCCCCTCCTCTGAAGTGTGACACTAGGGGGGTTCGCTCCTCTCATTGGGGGGAGCAGCAGCAAAATAAAAAAGCAAAAAGGGGCAGAGTAAACTTTTAAACTGCCTACGAAGGACTGGATTCCGCAGAGGGCTGACCCGAACATGGGATGCTGGCTGTGCACGCACTCACTCGCAGGAATCCCAAACAACAATTTGATTTCATTTATTTAACAGAAAATGTTACTCCAGCACTTAAAACTGTCTGCATATCCCTCCACAAAGATTAAACTACTTCCCATTTTTTGGAGATGTTTGGATGAAAGTCTGAAAAATTCCTAAAAAGCACATATACGGGTTTCAAGTTTAAGGCAGTGGATTTAGGACACAAGGGGATTTGAGTGAGATTTTAATTCTCTTCCTCTAAATATCTTTTCAGCACATCTGTAGGTTGTTCAGGAAGTCTGGCGCATGTTTGTGTATGTATGTGTGTGTGTGTGTGTGTGTGTGTGTGTGTGTGTGTGTATGTGTGTGTGTGTATGTGTGTGTGTGTTTGTGTGTGTGTGTGTTTGTGTGTGAGCGTTTCAGAGAGCATGACAGCAAACTGGGATAAGATGAAGAAAATACCACAATAAATAAAGTGAGGTCCTCCTTCACCCCAATCCATTCCCACTGGATCCTTGTCCTTGTAGATGATTTGTTGCCTAGAGACGACCACCATCAACAACCCCCACCCCCCAACCCTACAAACACTCCTGGCCTCAAGTGTGTTTGGTTTTCAACAGGAAACCAAACAATATATTAGAATCACATTGTAAATTGGCAAGTATTAAATAACAATTTCACTGAATATCAGGAAAATTATTGGTTAGATGTATAATATATAAATTAAAACTATAACAAGAATGAACCAAAATATAAAGTAACAAGAAACTGACCATTTGAATCACAGTCAGGTATCAGGTGGTCCTTTTTAAACCCCCCCCTCCCCACTACCTGCAGGTAAGTCCAGACTGTCTTCATCATATTTCTAGAGGACAGATGTTCCAGGTGTCTTTGGTCTTACGACCTTCTTATCAATTAAATGTTACTTATTTAGAAGATGCTTTTGACCAAAGCGACTTACAAGTGAGGCAAATAGCACATTACTAATGTAAGGCGCTTTCACACTGAAGTTCCGGAACCTGGTCTGGGCCAGGAAATTTTGTTGTTCTTGGCCACTTTCATACACACTTTTACGTCACACAACAGGGACTCGAACCTTTTTGCTAAATAAGCAAGGGAGACGCAAAGAGTTTGTAGGCTAAACTTCACACATAATTTCATTCGGAACTACACCACCACACCAGAACAAAGGACAATAAGCAAGCCGCTTCAATAGTTATTTGGCAGTTACTGGGGGGATCGATCACAATCAAAACGGGACACAGCCTTTTATTGAAATTTTACTTATATGACCCACGGCATGTTCGTGATTCTTATTAAATCTGGCCTGTAGATCAATCTTTTGTTTCACACAGAATAAACAACGATGCAACATTATCTGGCTAATAAGCGCTGGCAGGATTTACCGGCAGCTCCGATTTTTTTCAAAATTTTCCTGTGCAGAAATATGGGGACAGAAGGAAAAAAAGTATTAATTGATGTTTTAAATGTAACTGGGGTATAAAAATACTTCCATCTGATACATTTTTGTTCTGATAATTATATCTCTTTTCCTGCACTTCCGTGTAACTTCAAAGTTAGTGCTACTGTTTGTACTCACCTCGTCGCAGTGAGCGTCTCGTCGCAGTGAGCGTCTCGTCGCAGTGAGCGTCTCGTCGCAGTGAGCATCTCGTCGCAGTGAGCATCTCGTCGCAGTGAGCGTCTCTTCAGTAGTTCTTGGTCTTTGCTTGGTCGCCAGTTGGGGCCCGGAGGACATTTTCCACTTTTTTTCCCCACTTGCTTTGAGAGGGTTTTTTGTGGTTTTTCGGCCTCCCAAGAGCAATTTCGCTTTATTTTAGCTCAGGGGTCTCCAACTCCGGTCCTGGAGAGCTACTATCCAGTCGGTTTTAATCCTACCTGGCTAGGTATGATAGAAAAGTTACTGGATAGTAGCTCTCCAGGACCTGAGTTGGAGACCCCTGTTTTAGCTAAACGTGGTCAATTGTTAATTTGGTTATTTTAAAAGTTAAATTTCAAAGGTTGTTATCTCTGACGCTGACGGATAATTCAAAAAGTTCCATTTTAACGCTAGTGTTAATTTAGTGTTTTATTGTACTCGGCACTTTATTGTTGTAACTATACATTAATTAGATCAACTAAAAGTTAGACACGTTTTAAACCAGGGGTGCCCAACTCCAGTCCTGGGGGGCCAGAGCCCTGCACATTTTTGGGTTTCCCCTCATTTAACACACCTGAT
>JABFEA020000119.1:20648994-20661876 GCA_019775915.2 Cyphomyrus plagiostoma | reverse complement strand
CACCACCACCACCACCACCACCAACGCCTGAGACCGTTACATAATAATACCCAGAGTAAGGTTCTGTGCCAGACTCTCAGCAGCTCTAAACCAGGTCAATAGACGCTCATGATTCCTTATGAGTGTTTTTGCGTAAGGGTGGGGTGGAGATAGGGGTTGGGGGTTCAGGTGCAACGTGATGGCATTACCATACATGGCCCTAAGATCATATTTGACCAGTTAAAACAAAGTGTGTTCCTACGCAAAGAACCATCATTTGTCTGTGTGTAAGGTAACATGAGTGGCTAACATACATCACTCTGTACAAATTTGCCATGTTATACACACAACCCTGACCAAACCGGCTCTCGCCCAGTGTCCACTCCCCCTATCTCCAGCCGCCAACCCCCCTCCACTGCCACCACGCCATCTGCTGTTGGAACCGTTGCCGGCCGACGCTGGCTTACGTAATAGCCCCCGGCACATCCAGACTGTGAAAAAAGGGAAGCGAACAGAAAAACACAAAGCCAATGCGCTGTTCTCGCTCATGTCTCACTGCATCCAGTGCGTTCGGTCGCCGGCGACCCTGTGACGGGCAGCCTTCTGTGTGCGTGTCGTCTCCGGCTCAAAGGGGCAGATCGGTGTCGGCTGGGGGCCGTCCGTCGACGACACATGCAGCCTGTATGTGCGAGGACAAAAAGAAATGAAGTAAACGTTTGAAAAGTCAGAGGTGTTACTCAATAGCCAAGGGGGTGCCTTCCCTACCTTAACCATGAATCACAGGTATAGATTCCCAGCAGCAAAGAAGTCACCTCTGGTTTTGAGAATAGTTTTCAGTGCAACCCAGCTGATATATTGACACCTTTTTTTTTTCTTTGGGGGGGGGGAGGAAAATTTTAAGCAAGCCATCAAAACAGGACCCACGAAATCCCTTTGGTTTCCCCTCGGTAGAACGGACTGCTGCAGTAAAGAGATCTATTTGGTGCTCAAATAAACCAGAAAGATCAGTCTATTATGACGTGGGCGGATGAAAACAGACTAGCCTGCCGCTCGCCAGAGAGAGTTCCGGTGGCTTCTCTCGACATAACCGCAGATACCGAATTACAAGCTTCTGAAACACGTTGCATCATCCGATGTCGGATATGGCATCTTCAGCCATAAATAGGGATCTAGACCACGGTAAGCAGATCCAGCATAGTTGCCCGATGATAGACCACGTCGTGTGGTGAAGGTGATGGAGGGAAACAGGACTGTGACACAGCAAACAAAACACAAAGCAACTGGTTTTAAGCTTCAGTTGTCAAATTATCATGGTCCAGGCCAGTTTTCTTCAGTTGTACTTCTTTAAGCTGCTTTATGGACCCATTCACTATTAACGTTAACTAACACTAACCCAAAAGGGCACCAAATTTTGATCTTTGATAGAAGGGTCTAACAGCAGGCCCTGAATCCACTGTGCTCCTTGCTGCTCCAGACACCTGACAGTAAGGAATATGTGGTGGTGAGGGGCCCAAGACTAATTTACTGTTTGGTTCATAGCAGGAACATTCTGGAAAATTCCGGAAATCACATCTTAAGGCAGATTTAGAGAGACTGAGGTCTTACAGAGGAAACTGCAAATTCGTCAGCACATGCTGACTATATAAAGCTGGATTTGTTTATTTGTTTTTAGGAATAATAAACACCGCTGACTGATGTTAATGATTTAAAAAGGAAAAGATGTTTAAATAGCTTCACATGGAACCGTTCATTTCAGCATCTGTATGAATAACATTTAAATGAATTAAATATCTCTTTACTACAGACTGTTAACAGTGTCTGAAATGTGAACCCCCCCCCCCCCATGTTCCTGTCCAGCTAAACAGGAAACCATGGATACACACATGCACAGGCATGTATACATGGACATATGTTCACAATATGCACACGTGCACATGTAAGCACAACGCAGGAAATTATGCAGAAACCGATTCAAGGGTGAAGGATTCAAGGTTAAAAACTGTCCCTCATCTCGACTAAACTGCAAAGAAAGGAAAGAGTTTCATGACTATAAACAAAGCAGGTGTAATTAAACCAGTAATTCAATAAACAATTAAGAACACGCAAGAAAGGTTATCTTTTGGAAATCAAGTTGTTGTCTATATGCTGAAAGCACCATCTGCCCCCCCTCCCCCCCCCACGCACAGACCTACACTGTTATACATCTCCGTAACATATACCAAAATTCCAAAATATACTGTATAACTGTCACTAGCCCCAGCCAAGTCCTTCCTCAGCTCAAAAAAGCATCTAGTTTATCTACCTCAAAAAGAGTCTGTTTTGATGTTCATACAGGAGGTGATGATAGACCCAGATCTGGACCTTAAACGGTTAGTTTTTTTTGGTCCCAGAGTCACCATAATGTCCCCTTGGATGCATTTGTCCCCAGGATCCAGAATTTGCCCGCAGGTTGCTGGATGTCCGAAATGTGCTTCCATGCTGAGTGCTAGAGCATCGACACGTGGTGGAAGTAGGCATTCCAGAAGCCCTGTCTGTACTTTTATTTTTCCCAGACAAATGCTTGTAACCCCAAGTTGAGTCTAAGACGCGGGCGGCTGGGGGGGATGGCTGGTGAGTTATGTTTGTCAGTGTGCTGACGTCATGGAGTGAGATCTCTTTCCGCCTGTGTCGGTAACTAATAATGTCTACATCATTCACCACTTCATCTGTAGCTCTGCCGCCTGATTCTTTTCTCCTGGCACGGAAGTTGGATCCGGTCTTTTGATTTTGTTCCCTTTTGATAAAATTATATTTCATTTATATATGGAAGGTTCCAGCCTTCAAGCAGACAGCTGAGGCATGTGTCTTTGACATGTGTCTGTATGTGTGCTCTTGTGTGAGTGATAGTTAAGGGGGTCCAGATAAGTGTGAATGATAATGTGTGTGCATGTAAATCTGACTTGGTTATAAGTCACTAATTGCAGCAGTGTGCTATAACAGCATGTGTGTAAGTGTGTGTGTGTTATATCATGCTTCTGTCATCACCCTATATCTCTCTTATATGCTATGAGTGAGTCTATGGGAGAGTTCCCGCACTGACCCTGCCCCTTTCTGTGGACAGGGCATGCTGATTGGCCAGAATTTCCAGGGCAAGGTATGGTATGGGGGCGGAGCAGCAGCTGCATGGTGGCTGGCGGGGATAGAGCTTCCTGGGTTCACGACCCCACATTGTGGCTGGGGGGGGGGGGCTCACGGGCTGAGAGAATGAGAAAACAGCAAAGCAGCAGTGGCCCAAAGAGAGGGCAAGAGATAAGGGGAGAAACAGAGAAAGAAGGAGAGAGACAGGGAAAGAACATAGAGAGAGAACAGGGGAGACAAATTGGGGAGGGAAAGAGAGAGAAGTGATGGAGGAGAGTGGAGGGACAGAGAGGGGTGCAACAGAGAGATGGAGTGGAGGGACAGGGTGTGAAAGGGAGCAAGAAAGACAGAGGTAAGGGACAGGCAGAGACAGAGAGGGGGAACAAAGAGACAGAGAGGAGAAGAGACAATGAGAAAGAAGTGGTGAGACAGAAATTGAGATAAGGGGAGCAATAGAGAAAAAGAGGGAAACAGGAAGACAAAGGGGCTAAGAAGGAGAAAGACAAGGAGAAAGGAGGATAGACATGATAGAGGAACATAAAGGAAGAGAGAAAGAGGAGGAGAAAGACAGAGAGGAAAAGAGAAGGAAAAACATACAGACAGAGGAAGATTGAGACGGAGAGAGTAAAAGCAACAAAAAGAAGGACAGAAACAAACAGAGAGAGAGAAAAAGGGCAGAACATACCAGGAGAGAGAGGGGAGGAGAGAGACAGAGCGAGAGAAGGTGAGAGACAGAGAGAGAGACAAAGAGGAAAAGCGCAGAGACAGTAAGCATAGAGAAAGAAAGCAGAAAAAAGACAGAGGGGCAGAAAGAGAGAGAAATACATCGAGAGACAGAGAGAAGTACACAGACAGCAAAAGTCTCAAGCAAAAGAACCCGTGTGTGTGTTTGTATAAGAGTGTGTGCTTATGTCCATATCTGTTTGTGTGTGACCGGGTATACCTTACCTTATGGGGACATAATGTCCCTACAACTTGATGAGTAACCATTTTTTCCCTTATGAGGACCAGTATAATAAATTAAATAAAAATATGTGACTGCAATGAAAAACCTAAAAAAAGGTATTTTGCTTGGTTACTTATGGTTATGGTTAGGGCTGGGTAGGGATTAAGGGTGTCTTAGTTAGCGTTAGCATTTTTCCCATAGAAATGAATGAGCAGTCCCCATAAAGATATGTTTACTCGACATGTGTGTGTGTGTGTGTGTGTGTGTGTGTGTGCGCGTGTGTAACGGCTCTGACGTGTTTGCAAGAAACAGCGGGTGACGCAAAGGGGTAGTGAGAGGAAGTTTGGAATAGGAGGAGAGGGAACAAAAAAGACTCAAAGAAAGGAGGGATGCAGGAAGAGTGAAGGACAGTCAGTCTACCTGTGACGAAAACAAGAACAGCTGGGGACCAAAAGAGAGGGGGGAGAGGACTGAAAGCTGTCCGGCCTGAAATGGCCTGTTAATTAGCACTAATTCATTCCACACTGCTGTCCTGAGTCATGTTTAGAAAAAGGAAAAGTGCAGGTTTTCTTTGCCTTGGTAAGAAAAGCAGGCAGTCTGAAATGCATGAAGGTATTCCTCCAAAGCACAGAGTGAGGCTCATGTGGCGATCGCTGGATAGCCAGTCTGCCATAGCCTGGAGATGACCACCAGCGGAGCTTTCCAGAACCCTCTGAGCCTGCATAGATACCGGAGCAAAAATAACCATTTTCAGTGTGTACTGTGTTTACAGCCTTCTTTAAAAGTTTGCTTTGGAGAAGTGCAGCATGGGTAGGCAGGCACTCCCTCCCTGTGCGGTCCCTGCATCTGCTGAGTCACCCGGGTAACCACCAGGGCAGGGGGGGGGGGACACACATCCTTCTCCACGCCGTGTCACTGTTCTTCCGCTTCCATGACTGGAGTCACAGAAATGGTTCAAATCCTATTAAATATGAGACATGCACACATTTTTTATGCTATTAATAAATGCTAACTTCATTACAAAATCAAAGGATGAGATCTGATTAAAATGTTTCATTTTCGACTGAATATCTGTATACTACAAAAGCCCCATGCATTTTTTCTGCTTTGGAGATTGTGTGGATCCTGTCTCAGAATTTGCCCCCACCAGGGCAGGAAACACACTCCAGCACAGCCCGGCCACTCACTGGAGCCCATGTGACTGCCGGTGGCCCCCACCACCTCATCGTTTTGATAAGGAATTTTGGGTGGGAGCTCCCTGCCCATAGGAGGATGGGGGACTGGATGGGGTGATGTGCACCTATGTTCGGTATGGTGACCCTGCCCCTCTCTTGTGAGGTCTGGGGCCTTGCAGTATCCCCCGTGCCCTGCCTCACCCTTCTCCACCTCATTTTGTCTTCCTTTTGCCCAATTGCATTATTGGTTTTCCCACCACATGGACTTCCACAGCCCAGAGCCCAGACCTCCATCAGCACTGCACTGACGGGCAGCTCCATCAAGTTGTGGAGCTTATGATGTGGCGACTAGGCACTTCAGGGGCCTGTCGGACCAGCTCTGCCGGAAAGGCCCTGGCGGCTGCAGCCCGCGGCTCCACGATCCGGCTCTCCTGGATCTGCCTGCGCTCCACGTCTCATTTCATTAAAGACACACTCTTCACAAAGAGAATTTTACTTTTATGTGCTTCTCATGGCATCTGAAATTGATATTTTTCACTTTATTACATAGTTGCTAATAGGTTCCTTGTGACCCCAGGTCTGTGCCCAGTGCTGCCTGAGACAGGATGGACGGATGGATGGATGTTAGTCACACAGACAGGCGATGGCACTTTCTCACCAAACTCATTTTCAACATTCAACAGTAAACTCTTACGCTCAATTTTATTTAGTACCTCATGACTGAGTCAACAAGAGATTCCATTGTTCTTATATGAGCTTTGGTTTTTCCTGCAGGCTCCCCTTACTCTCGCCGAACCTGGATCTGAAGTATCCAGGCATGAGACAGATGACTATATGGCTCGTGACCCAGGTAACAGCTGAGCAGAAGATACCAGCTCACACAGAGCTCAGCCTAGCCGCCTTGATGCCAAGCCGACTGCTCGATAGCCATATGTTTGTAACGTGCTATTTGCCTCACTTTGCATGTCATTTTGGACAAAAGTGTTCATTAAATATAAATAAATGTAAATTTAAAATCTTTTGCGTTAAACAATACACACACATAACAATATACCTTTAAAAATAAAAATAAAAAAATCTTCATTTAAACTTGTATTATACTGTATAGGTTTGTATACTTATTAATATAGACATTATTTGTAACTGCACCTTCATAATGCCTTTATAAAGCATTCGTAGAACATTCATAAGCAGCATATAAGTATACCCTAACATCCTAACAGTTGTAGTATACATTAACAAACATTAAATGATAATAGCAAACATAATCACATAATGTTTGTTAATAATGTATATTAAAGCTGTTAAGGTATGCTAGGATGTTAACGTGTACTTACCTGCTGCTTATGAATGTTCTATGAATGCATTGTGGTTGCATTATAAAGGTGCAGTTTATGTGAAGCGTTACTGTATTATTGTAGTATGCTAAAATAATTTGTTCCAAATTGGGGGTGGGTAGCTGGCCACCTGACCTGACCAATGGAATTTTGCTAACTGGGGGGTATGCTTTGCAGATCTGGGGGGGGTCCCCAATCTCAGACTCAGTAATACTATGTGTCTCTGTGTCTGTTCCAGAAAATTATAAAATAAGGATAAATTAAGTATTTAAATAACAAATACTGATTTGTGGTTGTCATCTCGGCTGTTTTACACAGGAGCTTAATAGTTACATTTTTATTACCTTCAGACATCAGGTCAAACTGTAATTGTGTCTTAATTACCACAGCATAGAGCTGCGGTTATCTTAGGAGTTATACTGTATATGAAAGTTTGCAGCTGAATGGCCATCAAAGCAGATCCTGCACGATGCCATGTTCTGGTGCTCTTGAATCAGAATATTAAATTGAATTTCTGCTGTAAAATCATTTAGCAGAGTATGTGAGTAAGGATCTCTGTATGATAAATCTACAAATTAATAAAAAGAAAAACAACTCTATCTGATCATCGAATGAGACAGTCACCACTACATCAATGCATACTGGGGGGAAAAAAAAAAACTTGTTTTCTTTCTGGATTTGAGGAAAAATCGTCATTAAAATTCTTTTGCCCCCCTAAACATCATAGTATGAGTTAAAAATGTCTCCTTATGTGGCCTCATTTTAGGGAAGGCTGGAGATTATTTGCTGCGAGCAGGCTGGAATAATAGAAAAAGCGTTTACATCTTTTTCAAGCAAGAATCCCAAACACTCGAGAGCAAAAGACTAAACATCTCGCGTTTCTCCGCCAGCCCAGCCCCGGCTATCAACACTCGGCGTCTGACCCACTTTCATGGGAGTCCAGTGGTTGGTGCTTTAAGCGCTATCTGACTGGGTCGCGCCGTATGAAAGGCTGCGAGATGCAAACGCTGGCTGAACCACGTGGTGGGCGGGCAGAGCCGGGGAGGGGGGAGGTGGCGAACACGCAAACACACAGGCAAAGGAACAAACAGGTCAGACATAGGGAGGAAGGAAGAGTGAGAGAGGGAGGGATTGCCAGATAATGGGCCAATCACGAAGTGCCGCTGGCTTCATTTGCATAAAATGCCCCAGGGAGAACTGGAGGGGCGGGGCCTCGATTTCCCAACTCCATCGAGTGTTAAAGGGGGCTGGTAGTGGGGAGGGCTGCTCTCACCACACCCCAAAATTGTGTAGCGTGTTCTAAAAGTAAAGCACCGAAGCACACACAGGACTGGGGAGGGGAGCGGAGAGAGGCGGGGTCAGGGAACAGAGAAAGAGAGAGAGAGAGAGAAAGAGAGAGAGAGAGAGAGAAGCAGAGCGGCCGGCAGCACTGAGGAGTGATTTGTGGTCATGATGACACCTTGTGTGTCGCGGTGGTTGTACATGAGAGGAGCAGGAAAATAGCTCCCCCCCCCACCCACCCATCCTTCTGCAGCTCCACGCTCAAACTGTGAAGGGAGACAAAAACACATGTAGCCCAAGTCCATGGTTAGTCTGAGACACTGGCTTTTAAAAATGTCTTGGGGGTCTTGCGGTTGCATAAATTACAGTATTAATAATTCTGTTTCCAATTAGGACATCAAATTTAATTTAAAAAAACAGCAAAATAAAGGTATGCTAGTTTATCATTTGTTTGCATTCTTAATATTAAAATAATATCACCATTCATCACATTTAATGAAAAATTATATTCTTTACCTTATTATAATTGGCTTAAAACATACATTGAGTGTATATTTTTTATATTCAGTGTTTTCGATATTGATAGAATAGAAATTATTTGAACATATTTTCAAGTAGAGGACCAAAAACTTTTAATTTGTAATCGATTTTACTGCCCTTGAGTCTACCTCTTCGTAAGATTATGTACTTCCATTAGATATTTTGTCTAGAATTAAACAAATTTGACCAAAAATTCCAAGTGCAGACTACATCACAAACCTAATTGTTAAAAATAATTTTGAGATTGAAAACAACATTCTATAGGTTTTATAACTGTTGAAAATGCAATCCTGCATTTTATGTAAACAGGCACAACATTAACAGCGAAATGGTTAAGGCCCATAATAATCTGCTATGCAACAAGTGGTAGGAATATCTTATTTGAAAATGTTTGTTTAATGCTGGAAAAGTTGTAGCATCATCAGTTTTAAAACAAACAAAGGGTATTATGTGTGTTTTATGTATTTTTATCCCCAATGTCACACATTATCACAAAATATTCCATGCCTGGTCATTAACACGGCAAAATAACCAAACCGAGTGCAACAAACCGAAAGATTTTCATACATTGTTAAAATACACACAAAGGAAATTTTAAAAAATCATCTTGATGTGAGCACAATTACTCACTTTATTGCACCTCTCAAAATGCGGGTTACAATAACTCAATGTATTTTTTCAGGCAAAGCTCGATTTTGCTTTTATTTAACATTTTGTGCCAGAGGTGGACATGATGAAGGACCGCAAACACGTTCCCTCTGCGCTACACACTTATTGCCCAGTGGAGCCTAGTATGCAGGTGAATATGAAGATCTACGGTAATGTCATTACTGCTCATGTTACAAATCCTGAACCTCATGGGCTTCCATAGTTAAAGCAGAGCCCTCAGTTTTGGTTTTGGGGAACCCGCAAGTTAGCCCATCTGTCAGGTTTCACAGAAACCACACAAATCTACGCCATGTCCTTATTTAACTCTTTTCACAGACACCCAATTTAGACTCGAAAAACTAATTCTCAAAATTAATCCTTTCCACTTATTCAAACCATGGAATTACAATTAAAACAGCGCCCACATTACCCCAGGCCAGTGCTTAACTTTCACATAGCTAGAATCCCAAGAGGAAGCCTTACCTATTATTAGTTTCCACCATCATCCATCTTCCAATCACTTACCCAGGTCAAAGTCATGTGATGGACTGTATGTATGTACCAGGCAGCCTGGGACACGCCCTGCATTGGGTGCTGGTCCATCTCAGGACACATACAGTACTGTGTAAAAGTCTTAACAGAAAATGTTATAAACTATTTATCTGAATGTTAAATGTATATTTGCAGAAATTTTTCAATATAAAAATTTAACTTAACAAAACACATACAAATTAACAGCAATACAATTAACGCTGACGACAATGAACCCCGCATTGTTCTCCAAACCTCTCCACTGGGATACCTCACCAATCTCTCCACCAGCTCAATTAATTAATTGATTTAATTAGCTAAACAATTTGTGAGGTACTGAATGGCCAAACATGACACGCTAGTGGGTGAGTCTAAAAAAATATATGATCACATTAGTTGCTGAGAGGAGAAGAGGATTAGAAATAGCTAAGTCGACAGCACTTTGACAGACATAAAATCATGGTTTTACACCAACAGAAAGATCATGTACACGTAATCTCCTTTGACTTTTGCACAGTACTGTACATGTATATACTTTCACAAAGTCATACACTATGGGCAATTTAGAAACACTAGTTAGTATAACTGAATGTCTTTGGACTATAGTGTAATTGTTTGGATTAATTCAGTAAAGCATTTCCCTTGTTCATTATGACACTGAATAGAGTTCCTCTGAAACCTGAATAAAGTTCCCCAGGAACCTCAGGTAGGAAAGTAAAGTATGGTCTACAACCAGCCTCAACATTCTATGTTTCTTGCTTAGTTGGGGAGTTTTCAAGACCACATATTTCCAGATTACCCAAGGTTCATAAGTCAATGACTCATTGATGACTCTTACATTCTTACATACTTCCTGTGGAGTGTCTGACGAGCCATTAACAAGCCTTTCTGAGAAATACTCCACAAGTCATGTGGAAGCCCCCCCCCCCCACAAGCCCTGTCCCTGTTATTCTAACGAACAAATTTTCTGCATCCGAAATTCAAAAGGGAGGTAATTTTCTCACCCGGCAGGATGAGATGTAATCTGTTAATAGAGGGGATAAAAAAGCCCTTTTCTAAGCTATACTTGACCTTCATTTTTTAGCAATGACATTATGGCATCATCTTCGAAAAGACGGTGGAGAAATACACCAAGAATTCTGGAATTCTTCTAAAATAAAAAAGATTCTGCTTCCTTGAAAGGTTTTTCTTTCGAATTCACAATTTATCTGTGAACACAGTTTCACAATTTGAGATTAGACCAAAGACAAACATAAATACCAAAAAAACCTGGACAAGAATTCCACTACAAAACAGAATCTTTCTTAGAATGGGAGTGAAAGTCGTCAGATCAGTTTTCTTAGACTGGGCAATGACAGCATCATCGAATCTGTAGACAAACTGCAAAGCCTTGGGAAAACCTTTCTGTCTGTCTAGGCTGGAAAGTTCTACTCGTAAATTGTGTATTTTACTAGTTTTCATGATGGAGTCAAGCGTCTGAATGCACTTAATATTTAGATCTGATCTGGTTTGACAGATGGAAAGGGCCTCTTCTGCAGCACTAAATCACATCACTTCCTTCATTAGCGCAGGATCTAGAGGTATCAAAACTCTCATTTAAATCTATTCCCGTTAAGCTATATGCGTCTGCGGAGCGCTTTCAAAGTCCTTATTAATGGTAACAGGACTGCTTTGGCGTTGTCAGGGGTCTCTCCCTCCACGTAGCCATGACAGCTTTGCAGTGGCGTGGAATATCGGCGTGGAATATCGGCGAAGACAGGCATCGAGTCAAACACTAATATCCGCTTGCCAATTGACTAACTCAGTCTGGAGCTCAAATATTTATTGAGAGCAGCCTTCAATCTCCAGCCAGGGCAGTTAGAGGAAGGCAGGCCACAAAAAATTATTTTCTACAAGGCGAATGTTTGGTATATGTGTGCCCCGACCCAGGTATAGGTGTGGGTCAGTGTTCCACTTTGAATAACCCCAGCAGGTGTTAGAGAGCACTGCAGGTTGACCCACTCTCTCCATCAGATAACCCCGGTCTGTCTGGACACTGGGTGAAGATGCCTGGTTGGGTTTAAAACCAGCGTTCAGTACTCTGGGCTCACCATGTTTAATTCCCCAGTCTAATCAGGCCAGCTACACTGTCAGAAAAAGGGGAAGGGCCCTTGTACAATTTTGTACCCCAAGGTACAAGCAACATTGATGTACCCCCAATGGTACAAAATGCTCCTCAGATTCCATTTCTGCACCTTAAAAGGTACATTTAACTACAGCTAGAGTGCAATTGGCAGACCTTTGAGGGTAAACCCCTAGTGACAAGTAATTGTACCCTCAAAGGTACCAATTTTATCCACTTTTTCCTGACAGTGTTTCGCCATCCAAACAAGCCAACTTCTGGTCCTAAAACGGCCTCCCTGCTGCCCATAGATCCACCATCTTTAGAGAAGTCTCTTCTTAGAATGGGAGTGAAGGCTGCTCTCATATTCAACCAGGAGCTGATACCCAAAATACTTAATACTGCCCTGAACACCCTACCCACCACTATCAAACATGCATATATTCAGCTGCTAATTAAAACCAGTCAAAATATTTAGCCTTAATGTTTTTTAATCATTTATCAATGTATACTGGTTTTACTGGACATTTAGGACTATTAAAATGACTTTGAAGCACATGAACTGTTTTCATACTTTAAGTATGTTTAATATTTCAAGTATATCATTATTCTATTAGCCTGTTTGATTATGCCTTGGATAAAATCTTTTAAAATAAATCTTACATGTAGGCCTAGTGCTATGATATCTCTAATACACCCTTGTGTGGGTGCAAACTCCATATATTCATGTTTTCAAACTTTTTTTTTTTACTCCGTCTCCTTCTTCGATTCATTTAGCTCACTAATGTTAAAATTAGAACCACTAAACGGATCTTACAGATCTAACAGTCGCAAATTTAACTGCGATGAAGGTTTGCGCAATGTTAACAAATCCGACTTCTCCTCCATTCTTAGCCTATTCTCCGTTTTCACTTCCCCGTTCACCGCTAATTCGGGCGCGCTCCCCCCGAACGGGACGCGTTGACCTTGCGGCCGCCTACGGTGCGGAGACGCTCTTCACCAGCGGCGCGAAGACGGCGCTGTCACCTTCACACCTCCGTCCGGCAGCTGCCTGCCTGCCCGCGACTCACCTATCCACATCCTGCCAGGAGAAAACGGAAGCGATCTCCAAACATCAGCTCATGTAACTCTGGGACATCGGGATTTGCAATAATAATAATAATAATAATCCATCCATCCATTTTCCAAACCGCTTATCCTACTGGGTCGCGGGGGGTCCGGAGCCTA